>JAAAKO020005488.1:0-20013 GCA_010015015.2 Bolitophila cinerea | reverse complement strand
TACATAAATGCATACGTACTCGTACACGTGTATTATATAATATATATTTATATATATATATATATATATATATATACGATTATATGCAATTGAATATCTCTGTAGTTGAATCTTTATTTTCCCATAGACTTAAATAATATATATGGTATATGCATCGAGTGCAACCTCTGAATATACTCTTAGCGTGATCGAGTGCAACACGACGACGACGAATGCCGTGTATAAACGCAGATTTATAGATACAGTAAATAGTCTCAACAGTTTGCGTTTGCAGGTGGAAGCATATATAAGATATACTTATATTTATGTATAACAAGGCGAGCGCGTATTATACACATATATTTATGCTGCTTCGAGTATGCATTTATGTACTCAGATAAGCACATATCGTTGAGCACAGTGATGCTTCAATTAGTTATTAATTGTTTTATAACAGTCATACAAAATATGCTTTGAATAATATTTAATTATTGATTAACAGCTGTTTCAGGCTTAAAAGACCACTATAATCGCAAATAAAAATCATGTTTTTCATATTCTAAAATGTCTAATGTCTGATTCCATCAAAGCAGCTCAACATTTGAACCGAGTTTAAATTGTTTCCGGTAAAAGGTGGAGTGAGGCTTCTCGGTGACTCAAAAGGCATCATGATAATGATAAACTGTTTCAGGTGTTATAGGTAGGCGATTATTTCACCCAACATTTCACCCAACCACCACCCAACCGACATTAGAAGTGTAAGTATATTAAAGTTGCAAGGGTTAAAAACCCTCACAAGACTAAATAATCTTAAAAGTTGCCAAAATTAAGAAGGTTGGGCAATTACTTATTCCTATAAAAGAAGAAGACCACTGTACATATGAATGGATAATATTTCATTTGACCTTGGGCGAATGGTGGTCTGTGATCGGACCTGCAGAGAACGTGAAAATGAAGTTGTGGAGAGGCCATGGTCCATGAGCTATGGGATTGTGGTGGAAGACAAATAAATGGGTTATCTCCTAGTGGTGAAGTTTAAGAGAAGTAGTAATGTATTTTTGGCAAAATCTTATATATACAAACCTTTTTTGAGTGTCTAATGATTAAAAAATAGACAAAAACAATTAGTCTAATACAAGACACTGTCTGCGACTATTTGGGGACTGTCCTTTCGATTTTCGGCAGCATATTAAGAAAACAACACATATTTTGAATATATATTATAATCTTGCTTTCTACTGAACAACTACTGAATAATCTCTCTTTACATAAAGTCTATTAAATCAACCCTTATATATAATTGTATGTGTTTGCCGCAAGCAGCCAGGTCAAAAATTATATATTATATGTACCATATAGCTGTCAAAGTAATGTACATCATATTTTCTCGTTTTTATTAAAAATGAAAGGAATATTTTCATTATTTGGCACAACTGGGAGTAAATTGGTTGCCTAGGCTTCCATTTTTCAATTATACTAAACAAAATAATATTTCTATCTATTCTCCTTACCTTAACGTAACATTTTTTATGATTTAAGCTCACCTTTTTGACTCATTTAAATAACATTTAAAAACTTATTTTAAAATTATTTATATGTATTCAGTACGTACTTCTAAGCTACATATATTTTAAAACTACAACAGTTCAAAATTTATAAAGTTGAATAACGTTAACTATACATTTGTTTAACCTTAAAACCGTGTATGCATATTAAATAAATATAGTGTGTTTTATTAAATCAAAACCGTTACTGATATTTTAATTCAAACCTATATTTTATTTCAATCACATTTTATACCTTTCTTTAAAAAATATGTTTTATATATGTATATAGCATCCAAAAATTGGTGAACCGGTAAATGCTTTAGGGTCGTTTGTGGCGCAATAACGGTTCTAGGGTTAGGAACAATTGTTCTTAAAAAATGCTAACAACGTTGTTAAAAGTGTACGCTGAATTGGTACCAATATGTTTAAGGAGAATATTGTAGTCTATGGTTATTTTTTAAATAAACGTACTAGATCATCAACAATGTTTAAATACCGGAAACCTCGGTTATCCAATCCCTGACGATGGCCACGCGTGAATATACATCCGGGTAGTAAGGCCTTTGACATCCGTAGCCCCAAGAAACGATTCCGATGAGAGTACCATTGTTGACCAACGAACTGCCCTGGAAACCCTGACATGGCCCATCGTGTTCGCTTGACATAATACCCGCGCACAGCATCCGGGCAGTGATACCGCCAACTGATTTGTAATACTTTGCGCACAGTTCCTGTTCGACAATCGGGACGTTTAAAGCGCTGAGCACAATTCGGGGATTCATGTAATTCTAAAAGCACGATTTATTTTTAAATATTTCTGATAAGAGATATTTTTTTATTGTTTGGAACTCACTTGTATCTCATTGCCCCATCCCGATACTAGGCACTCGGTAGTGTTTTCTACGATTTCGTCTTGTTTGGGTAACTGAATCGGCTGCTTGGTACTATCCAACTTTAGTGGTTCCGCCAGCTCTAGCAAAGAGTAATCAAAATCCATCTTAAAATAGTTAAACTCCGGATGGGACACGATGCGTTTGATTTGACGGATTTCTCCGCCACTGGCGTAATCTGATGAGCCCAATCGTACTTTAAGGAGGTCCAATGTTTTATTACTAAATTTTTGTTTAAATTGTGAAACTCTTGGTAATATCATATTTATAGCTGTATAGTATGTACATACTTCGTACAGTGGGCCGCTGTTATGATCCAATTCTCGCTGATTATTGTTCCACCACAGAAGTTAAAAGTTGTATGCAACGTGACCTGGTACGGTGTGTCCGTGATCTGGATCTTGTGGCCCTTTTGTACGCGACTATCAAGTTCTATTTTCTCGGAACTCCAAAAGCGAGGTGGAATATCTGCACACAGATTTATTGTTTTTATTAGTATTTTCGTTAAATATTAGAAAAATTTGGACTGCATGAGGAAGAGGTTACATTAACTAAGTTGTAATTAATTGTAATAATTTTTTTCTTTATAAGGGAGAGAACTCCTATTAAATTTGATTACTGTATAAATGGAATCTCCCTAACAAGAGTTTCTGATAATTAGGCATTGTTGCAAATGGAAAGATGTCGTTAAGAAAATGTTATTATCTCAATAAAAATATTTCCGGTAATTTCGTAGAAAACCCTAGAACCGTAATAGATTTTTTTAAATTTGTTTTATATTAAAACAAGTTTTGAATTACAATTTTAAAATACACGGATCTAAGATTTTCACTTTAAAGCGTATATTGTTGTTACGTATAAGTTGCGCATTTTAGTCAATTAGAATTTATAAGATATGTCTTCTTGATTCTTTATTTTGTGCGCCAACTTGGGTAAAGGAAACAACTTTGTTGTTTTTGTTAAATTTGTTTGCAATTTACATATTATTACACTTGGTAAGTATATTTTTACAATAAAATTGCACCGATAATTTACAGTGAGATTGTTGACCTAAAGGGTTAGTCAGACGTGAGTGCCAGTGTATTTCTTTCACAGGCGTATTTCTTCGCCAATTCTTACATGAAACGTACAAAAGCGTTTTGTTCAAAAAATGTTTCCCTGAGAAATAGCAGCCGCATTCAAAATGGTTTGGTCTCCAGCAGGAGTCACTTAAATTACTGACATCATTTGAAATTTTCGAAGGATTTTATTATTTTAGGATATTACGGAGATTTTTTAAATATTGTATTAAACTTGACAAATTTTACTCAATTTAAGTTTATCTAAATAGTTTTTGGATTTTTTGTATCTAAAAGTCTAATTTCATACCGTTCCTAAAATGTCCTAAAATATGTTCCTACAACTTACCTTACCAAATTAATTCTTTTTATATTCCCAAAAAAAAAATTTCACAAAAAAAATATTTGTTTTTTTATTAAAATGAAGAAAAAAGAGTCTATATTATACTCCTTTATGGTTTAGCATCTTGTACCGGACCACTCTGTATATATATGGAATTCTGGCATTGGAAAGTATTTTGTATTTTTGGCTAATTATGCCCAAACGCAAGTTTAATATGAAATGTCTTAGGTGCAATTTTGTTAATTATTTCATAAACTTAAAAATAACTTGCGATAACTGTAAAAATATTACTAAAACGATTGTAGTGTAAATTGATTAAATTACCAAATTATTTTATTTATTATTTTTTTCTGACACGGTGACTGGTTTAAAACATTGATTAACTGATAAATTATAAAACAAAATCCCAAGATTATACCAAAAGACTATATAGTAAGACTATAGATGTAACAAACCCGGCTAGACAAGTAATTACACAAATACACAAACAAAAACTAAATATATGCTATATAGAGAAAAGAAAAAACATATGTATTTATAACCATATTTACGCACTAAAACAAACAAAAGACTTACATTTATAAAAACCTAACACGACACGATAAAGTAAACAAAATAAATAAAAAATAACAATAGACCTTAAATAAGATAAAAGATGTATTTCAATTAAACTAAGGACGACATTTCCACCAGAAAGAACAATATTAGCAGAGTTGTTATGATATGTTGAACAATTTTAAATTTTCGACATTTACAATATTAACTTGGAACAGTTTGAAGATATAAATATAAAAGGAACACTTACAACACATACTAAAAGAAATACATGCTAAAAAGCACAATATTCCACGAATAATAGCCATTACAGAACACTGGATGAACAATGAATCTATATACTGATCTTGCTCACTATAGTAAAAATTGAAACAGCATAACACACCTTGACATTTGGAAACAAATCAATAACTGTATAGGCGTCCTTCACCTCATTTTATTTTGTATAAATCTTTGCAGTACTCAGGAAGCGCTGCACAGTGATACAAAAGCAGCCAAACATGTACCCTATGACTCAAGCAATAATTTGTATGCTAAAATTACGATTTATTTCTAAAAATATTACAAATTTTTAAAAAATTAATAAAAAATATATATCTATATTAGTATTAGTTTTAAAACGCCAATGTAAAAATATCATAACTATAGACTACAAATTAAATCAAATTTACAGAATTTTCTAAATATGTTTTACTGTGAAAATTACATGTTTTTACTGGAACCACTAAACAGGTACTTTCTCAAACTTTTGAGTTTTCAGTTAATGGAAAGTATGAAAGTATGACCTTTTAACAGCAAAATTTTTTTTTTGTATTACCAAAGTATTATTTTGTTAAAAAAAAACACACGCTTTTTCGTCTTACATGCAATAATTCAATGCTACTAGTTTTTTTAAATATTATATAAACACCTTTTTAAATAAATTTTTAGACAATAAAATAAATACTGTTTTTTTAATTTAAAACCATAATTTATTTTTATGGATTAAAAAAATATTAAAATATTTTGATTTTACTTGGATTTGGATTTCTACAATAGTCGACAAAATGCGTTGCTGCAACACCGTGCGCTACTGTCGTGAAGGGGTTATTTATGTGTGGACTGCCAAACAAATTTAATTTTAAGGTTATGTTCATATTAAAATGCCATAGGCGTCCTTCTTTGGAGAAAGCGACGCAAACCGTGGCTATTTGTTGAACCAAAAAAATTACAACTGGGCTGTCGAAAAAATAATTTACATTTAGTGTGTATGTGTATACAACTATGCATTTTACGTTTGCATCATTAATATGTATATTGTACATAAACGTCAAAAACATTTTTTTGACAGTACACAGCAATAACCCCTTCACGCCATTTTTAGAACCAATCGTTTTAGGATTAACACTTTAAATATGAATACAGGGGATTGTCAAACAAAGTATTATTATATGACAAAAATTCAATGTTATGTTTTTTATGTTTTTTTTATTAAATAATAAATATATTATATTATTTTATACATTAATTTAATATCTTCGTATATGGTTATAGATACATAGCAATAGTTTAAGGTTAAAAATATTGTTCCCAATAATATAAATAAAGTTGTGTTATCATGAATAAATTATTGTTAATATGGAAAAATGTTTGTTACAGTGACTTAATTTTATTTACAATAAATACATTTTTGTTACTACAAAAAAAAATATTGTACCAAAAAAATATTGTAACACAAACATTATTTTTTCATGCATTTGAGAGTTTTTTTAGATTATTTTGTAAAATGCACGTAAACGTGTGCATATGTTTAAATGTCACACTTTAATCAAAATAAACATTGTAAAAATTTTATATAATTTCTTTTCTCTCATCTACGCTTTATGTTTTTGTTAAAAAAAGAGTGCCGCGCTTGTGCGTAATGAGGTCTTTTTCATTCTTGCTGACATTTTTTAACCCTGTTAATTACCTCTATTCGGATTTTTTTTGTTTTTAAATTAACAAACAAATTAAAAATCCAAAATTTTTAAATTAATTTTAATTATTTACAAAGCGCAAAAAAATTCTAACGTGTGATTTACTTAAAATTTTGGCATATATGCCGTTTTTTAAAATATAACTAGAAAACTATTTATGAGATAAAATGTAAAAGTAGTAAAACTGAAAAGGATAAAAATATATGTAAGTGGCTTATATGGTCTGACGCTACAAATTTCTTAAACGTGTATATATAAAGGTTGTTAATATATTTTTTTCAAACGCACCCGTCGACAGAATGCAAAAAAAACAAGCCGATTAAACAAGTACTTTATAAATAAAACAAAATGCATTATACACTATACTGCTTTCAATTGCTAATATAACCATTTTTTCCCATTTTTCCCAGTTTAGTGTCGTGTAAATGTTCCTAACGAGTAAAATTGTTCACTAAAAAAATGTATCTTTGGGACTTTTATTTTAAGCACACTATTTTTATATATATGCACGCTTACACATATGTCTCATATCTCAATTGTGGGGCGGCAAATTGTGGTGCGGGAAAATTGTGGGGCGGCAAATTGTGGAGAGGCAAATTGTGGAGCAGCAAATTGTGGGCGGAAAATTATAGGGCGTTAAATTGTGAGGTCGACAATTTGTGGGGCGACAAATTGTAAGGCGTCAAATTGTGGGCGGCAAATTGTGGGGCGGCAAATTGTGGGGCGACAAATGGTGGGCGGAAAATTGTGAGGCGACAAATTGTGGAGCGTCAAATTGTGGAACTGCAAATTCGCCGGCAAACCCTACTATACACCTATAAAAAATAAATAAAATAAAATGTATAATGTATTACTCTTATATTAGTGTATAGATTGTATATACACTCGAATCTCTTTATAAAGCGATCGTTCGATATCGAAGAAAACTACATTGAATTGGAAAATTCTTCTAATAAGGAATATTTACAGGTACACTGCTTTGTTTAGGCCGTAGCCAGAATTTCGTCTTTGGGTGGGGTGGTTTTTGTTTCCTGTAAATACCGACATATTAATTTTTAATCTTTATTTATTTTAAAACTTGTTTCTTTTTGAATTTTAGATACACAAAAAAAAAGAAAAAGTTGTGGTGACCAATTGAAATTAAAATTATTCCAGACTGCAAGTATGTAGCAAAATTCTAATTGCAGCCGCTAGACGATTTTTTTTTAAATCATAAAGGCGATATCACACTTATGGCGCAATGCGCCAAATTTGGTGCAAATTATAAAAAATCATAAAAAAATATTCCGGCTTCTTGAATGAATTTCATCAAAAATTGGCGCGTTGCGCCAATAATATAATAATTATTTTATTTTATAAAATACTTATTAACATTTACATGTTTTGAGTTTGTTTACTCAAGTTCACAGAAAGATTTTTGATTAATTACTTATAAAAAAAACTATAAACTATACTTACATAACTAAAGAAAACTAATAATATGAGAAAAGAAAAAAACGGAAAATATAAATAAATATTAACAATTTAATTTAAATAATATTAATATTAACTTATTCATTCAATTATACATTTTATTTCCAAACCCCTTCGTCCATTTTTTAAATTTAAGCAACGTTGTAGTTCTTCTCATCTCTAAGTTCCATAATTTAGCAGCGAGGGTCAAAAACATTCTATATAAGTACGAGTCCAAGGCAATGCCATATATCCTGTTCTACTAATACTTATAAATTATAATTATAACTAATATTCTTGGAGTTGATGTAACAGAATGTTTAAAATATAACAAGCTAATCTTTTTACAAAAAGCTATAGTACTACTCGTATTTAAGATTATTACACATAAATCGTCCTTTTCAAATATACTATTAGAAATGCTAGTTAAAAACATAAGTAAGAAATCTTGTGGGGGTTTGAACCTCCAAACCCTGCCCTCCTGGTGACGGCCTTGACTCGTTTAATTGTACAATTGAAAGGTTGGTTCCTTTAAATATTAGTTATGATTTTTTCGGTTTCGGTTATCGGTTCTGGATTGCGGTTTCCAAGGTCTGAACAAAATATGATTTTAATATTTATTCATAATTATTATGTTTGTTTTAGTTTATGGTTTATTTTTAAATTAACGTACAACATCATCATATATGTATTTGTATATCATCAGTTCCATAAAATGAAGGTACACAGTGTCTAAATACCAGAAACCTCGGTTATCCAATCCCTGGCGACAGCCACACGCGAATATATACCCGGGTACCTAGGCCTTGCACATCCGTAGCCCCATGAAACGATACCGACGAGAGTGCCATTGCTGACCAACGGACCGCCCGAGTCACCTTGGCATGCATCGTGTCCGCCTTGCACAAATCCAGCGCAAATCATTCGTGCCGTGATGCCGCCCACATCATCGTAAGCCTCTGTGCACAGTTCCTGGTCAACGATCGGAACCACAGCAGCGCGGAGCACATTTCGGGGTTCCAAGATACTCTAAAAAATTGTATATTTTGTATACATAGTATAAATTTATTATTTACTAGATATTTTTATCATTTTTTAGCTAGCTCACTTGAGTATTGCCCCACCCTGAAACCAGGCACTCGGTAGAGGCTTCCACGGGCTCGTCCTGTTTGGGCAACTGAATCGGTTGCTTGGTACTGTCCAACTCCAATGGTTCGACCAGCTCGAGCAGCGAGTAGTCAAAATCAATGTTATAGTAGTTGAACTCCGGATGAGACACGATGCGTTTAATTTGACGGATTTGTCCGCCGCTGGCGTGTTCTGAGGAACCCACTCGAACTTTTAGTCGGTCAACTGTTTGACCACTATATAATAATTATATTAAAAATTAGTACATCTTTGTAATGTTGTATTAATAAATGTATCTAGATATATGTATATACCTTGTGCAGTGAGCCGCTGTGATAATCCAATTCTCGCTGATGATGGATCCACCGCAAATGTGGGAGTACGTCTGCAGCGAGACCTGGTACGGCGTGTCCGTGATGTTGATCTTATAGCCGCCAACAATGCGACCGTCCAGCTGTGGTTTCAGGGATCTCCAATATATTGGAGAAGCTGCTCACATATTTTTTATTTAGTTATTGTACAAAAATGATTTTAAATGTTCGGACTGGCGCAAAAGGTTATATTAACTTGGGCTAAGCTGTAACCAATTATTTTACGGCCGTATCACTTTTTTTTCAAGTATATTATTATACTGTTATTAGTTATATTTAAACCACAGTTGCTTACCTGCGCAAATGGTCATCACAACTACTAACCAAATAAAAGCGGAAGAATACATAGTGAAATGTCCAAACACACAATTTATTTTTAGATATCTCTGTACACGAAGCCAATGCGTCGCAATGATCGTCCATCGAAACTATCACTGATTTTTATATAAAATCTGTTCTCAGACCGTTGAGACACTTTATCGATAACATACATCTAGATCCTAATCAATTGAAGTGGTGTCGTCTCAATACGCTATCTATTGTATGTATTACGTTCTTTATGTTTATTTATTGTAACAAAGACATACATTAACAATTAGATGTGGAAAATTGATTCTAATAAGGTTAGCTTCAAATTAAGTTTACCTACAAAAAATAGTTATTATATTATCAATCCAAATAGTGATCCGATTATTGGCCAATATCTCATAGTTAACCAATAATTCAAATTTAAGCCGAAGGCCTAATAATACGTTGATGCAAAAGTACATTCACACTAAATACACACGCATACAAACAAACTTTTATCGCACGCAAGTAATAAGGTACACTTATCAATAATCACAGATGATTATGCCGGATCAAAATACGAAGTGTTACGCTCTGATAGCAGCAAGCAGCAACACACCGCGTGCGTAGACTAAAAATAGCCTTTAGTTAACAAATACTTTAGTTCGGTGAGCTCAATGAGCTGCACTTTGAGGAATTCCAAACATTATATATAGTAATTTAAATATTTATTGAATATCGTAAAATGTTATCTGTCGAGTCAAGTATGTGCACACCAAGTCACAAATACTTGAGATATAATGTGTTGTATTTAAACCCCATCCGGATAGCAGCTATTCGAGCACGTACACAAATGCAGTGCCTACGTTGATCTTGGGTTGTCCTTGGACCGTGAGGAACACTTCGTTCTTAGTAATGTCGATGGAAAAGTCACCTTCTTCGAGCAGTAATTTTCCGGATTTGTAATCTTCAAAAGCTGGAATTTTGCGGGGTCCAAGGACTGGGTCAACGAATCGCCACAGTTTCAATGCACTAAGGTCTAGGCAAAATGAAAAATGTTATTAGTATTTCTATTACAAAAAATAACAAAGATAGAACTACCTTTTACACCAATGAATTTGGCCACCTTTGCCGTTAATGATTTCTGTGTGTCGCCATCTGAGATGCCAATGTTCACTCGAAACAGACCGGATCGCTGGACGGGGTTATCCAAGGTCACAAACACCGTTGGTTTGGTACT
The DNA here is from genome assembly GCA_010015015.2 of Bolitophila cinerea. NCBI lineage: Eukaryota > Metazoa > Arthropoda > Insecta > Diptera > Mycetophilidae > Bolitophila > Bolitophila cinerea. The sequence goes on along the minus strand of JAAAKO020005488.1, from coordinate 9,207 downwards.
GAACATAATGTATGGATTACCGGGTCGCACTTCTTCACGAGTCTTTTCCGGAGCTGTAGCATCGTCAGTAAACTTCACTTCAAGCGTTTCCAACTAAACAGAAAAAAAGTATGTTTTAAATCCCGAGATAAAGCAGTATAATGATATGTGCGCTACTTACGCCTAAGGTGTTCTTCAAGTATTCCAAATTATTCTCCAGAATTAAACGCTCGTCAAACTCAAGTGTAACAGCCATTGCGTTTTTGCCTTCACCGTTTGGCGACTCAACGCGTTCACGGATCATGCACACGAAAGGCATCACACGCTTCATGTACTTCTTAAGTATTTCCTTGGTGCCCATTGCCACAGAGATGGCTTTATTGTCGGGCAGACCATTGTGCTTCTCAAAAAGGTCACGCATTGTGTCCAGCACACAGCTCTGCCATGGCGGGAAGGTCTTGGCCACCCAGATAAGGCCATCGGTTGGCTTTGCTACAGGGTTAATCGGTTGATTTTTGCCCTTCACCAAAGCGTTGTTTTTCAGACTTAATCGGAACGAATGTGCTGCTTCCATTAAATACTCAGAGCATCTAGAAATAATCCGAAATTAGTTCTCAAAATTATCTAAAATAAAAGCCTAGTCACATACTTTATATCAGCTTCATTGATCTCCCCAAATGTAGGCCAGGTTGCGTGCAAAATACTCTTGTCGTTGCCCAGCAGCGACCAGATCTTTTCGGACACGTGCGGGCAAATCGGAGACAACAACAATGCTTGTCTACGAATGTACTCAAACACAACGTCTACGTGCATGCCTACAGACCCACAGAGCTCACGGTACTTGTCACGCGCAGACTGAAGCTCAAAGAAGCCGAACCTGAGGGCTTCCTTGAACAACATCTTGGCATAGTACTCGTCCGTTTGACGTGTCTTCAAATTCATCTCACTAGTAAATACCTTGTCGTTGAACGTATCCGCAGGACCACTGCGTAGCGTGCTCTTTGTCTCGATCATCTCCTTTACCCACTCAATGAATGTGAATAGACGCAGAATACCAGCATCAGCTGTAGACTCTACAAAATTGGCATCCTCCACACTGTCGCCAGCATCAGCCAGACACAGACGCATACCGTCCGCACTGAATTTTGACACGGCCTCGGTCAGTGTTAAGAAGTTTCCGTCTGACTTAGACATCTTCGATGAGTTCAACAACAAATGACCATTGCAACGGATACCCTTCGGCCACTTGGTTTCATCATTCGGCCAGATGGCACAGTGATTGTACAAGAAGAACGTTAAATGGTTCTGGATCAAATCCTTGCCAGACACACGCAAATCCACAGGATACCAGTAGTCGAATTCACGCTTCATCAGATCCAGGTTTTCTTTCTTGATTTTAGAAGATTTTGGGTACGCGGTGCTTAAGAAGATATAATCCCAAACTTCCGGTGTCATTTGCTATCAAAAACACACAAATATATATTATCTTGATTAAACATTTTTTAAACTCACTTACGTCTGGTGTAATACCCAACGGACTGGGTTTCTCTCCCTTAAACGAACCATCTTGCAGGAAATGCACAATAGTATAAAAGGCCATGTAGATTGTAGAGTCAGAAAGTGATTCGATCAACCACTGTTCGTCCCACGGCAGTTTTGTGCCCAAGCCATAAGTACGGGAGCATGCGTACTCGTGCAGCCAGTCCAAGGCACCCTCAAAGTTCTTACGAACCTCTTCATGGAACAGTTCCATTGTCTCCAGATGTTTAAGTGTCTGCGTGCGCCACGTATCCTCACCGTAGTTTAAGTACCACTGGTTGCACAGAGCCACCACGCACACATCACCAGACCGTGACACAATTGTTTTCTCGGGCTCATAATACGTATCAGCCTCTTGACGCCCGATTAGATAGTTCTTTAAATCCTTCTTTACGTCCTGGATTTTTTTGCCCGTATAGTCACCGACCAGCAGAATACCATCGTAGAAACCCTTCAGGTACACGAGTTCCTTGGCCTCCAGCAGCTTATCACGGTCGTTCTGGCTTTGAATCTTGAACTGATCGTACGCAGTGACTGCGCTGAGATTACCCAAGCCGGGTACATTAATTATTGGAATCGGTTCGTAAGGCAGAACCATTTCATCAGTGATGCCATATTTCTCACGGAATGCGGCCTTCTTCTGAAGATCTACCAAGGCAGCATAGTCATCGGGTGAGTCGGATGGTACTGAGGTAACGACACCGGTACCTTTGTCCTCCTTCACCGATAGCATGGGCAGACAGTAAACGGTTTTGTGTGATGTTAACGGAGCCGATAGAGCTGTGCCTAACAAATCCTGGCCGGTAAGTTCGGCGAGCACGTCTACCTGGCCTTCGACAGCTGTGAAACCTTGGTAGGACATGTTCCGGGCTGCACGGTTCGTGCAGATCCAAACCTCATTGTTCTTGGTCGTTCGGAATGCAATGTACCTAATGTCCGGGTGCAACCAGCAGTTAGTCTGTCCGTACATGGTTTCCGGGCGTAGTGTGGCTGCCACCAGAAATATTGGCTCAGTGATAGATCTAAATTATAATAATTATTTAAAAATAGTAGTAATGATGATTAAAACTTACTTGAGCTTAGCTGGCACCGATCCAGTGACACGCATCTTGATCAAAGTATACTCTAGGGGGCCAACACCCTCTCCAGAAGACCTATCGTGATCCATGCACGGCTGACCGTCCTTCGGCGAGAAAATTGTGTATCGCTTTCCGTACATGATCTTACCGCGAGCCTTAAGATGATTGAACTGCCACCTGATGAACGAATCGTAGAACGGATTCTTATCGGTAGTGATCATGGTTCTGCGCCAATCAACCTGGCAAAACACATTTTCAGATTAGGAAGTTTTAAATAAGTATGGGGTAATATAAACGTACGTGCACTCCAATCTTGTTCAGATCCTCGATGGCCAACGGTGGGAAGTACTCCAGCCAGTGATCGGTATTAGCAAACTCCTTGATTTCCTCATCTTTCAGATTGAGACTCTGCATGATTTGCCACTGGTATTTAGCAGTGCCGGTCTTGGCGACGGCTTTACTCTAAAATATAAAATACATTAAATCTTATTCCATAAGTTCAAGATAGTCGTTTTCAAACGCACCTTCTTTCCTTTGCTCTTGTCTTTCGGAATAACGTCTTTCTCAACCTCAACGACGACCTCCTCATCGGCACTAGGAAACACTGGTGGATAACCGTAGGTTTCCATCTCACGCTGTAGCTTATCGGCACAGGCTTTAATCGGCATACCGGTACAATGGAACCCGAACGGGAACAACACATGCTTTCCCTTGAGCCGCTGATAGCGAGCGGTAAACTATACATAAGTACAAAATAAGAAAGTATTATTGAATAAATTTAATTATTAATTAATTATTTATTATGTTTAAATTCTACCTCAGCCTTGGACAACGAGAACGTGTGCCCCAAGTGCAAGCGACCGTTCATGTAAGGATACGGAAACGTAACCAAGAACTTCTCGTCGGCACTTTTGCGTGGTCCTGCAGGTGCATTGCTTTCGTACACCTTTTCGGCCTTCCATCGAGCTTGTACTTCATTCTCGATCTGCTGCAAGTACTCAACCTTGAATGTACCCTTACGATCTAGGGCAGCCTTTGAAAAATAAAAACATTATCATAAATTAAACAGTAGTTTCTGTGTGCGTGTGTGTAAACATGCAGAAATATATTGCATCATTTCTTAGAAATTTGCAAGTGATAGCAACGGGAAACCCGACTTACCATTTTATAGTGTTATTGGCTGTCAGGCTTTGACTGTAAGTTATCTGTAAATGATTACAGACGTACACGTTCTGAAATTAAAGACTTGCTAAAACTTGCGTTCGCCACGGCGATAAAACGCAAGAAATGAAAGAAAAATGAATATCCAAATGCCACACAAAAAATACAGTGTTTTTGAGGTTAGGTGCGGCAGAGCATGTATTTGGTGTAGCTAGTGTGTAGTAGGTGGCACTGTTTGTGTAATGACTTTTGGGACACAATTGCTGCGGTTACACAGCTCGACAAAAGAGGAATATTTAGGTATTTCAAATTATAGGTTACAATGCGAACAAGTTTTCCTTCGGTCAGACTGAACAAATTCACGGATTTTCTGGATTTGAAGTTTTTTTTTGCCAGTCTGACCAAAATATACATTATGCACAATTTGGAGGGCACCAAACACAACAAATTCTTACAATTTTGTGGTAATTACCACACGGGCAACAAATGTTATACGTATACCGTGTACGTCAGTTATAGTACGGCATGTCATGAGTGACGCGGTCGCGACATCTCCGATTGGTAAATAGCAAGTTCTGTAGATGCCAAGTTTTATCCCTGTTTTTAGACGTGAGAACAACAATTTATTTTAATTTTTATACTATTATCCTCGTTTGTTTCTGTGATTTGATCTTTATTGCATTTGGCGAAATAGGAAAATAAAAGTGACAAGATTAATTTAGTATAATATAAACAAAAAAAGACCTATATACTTTTTGCAGTGTACTTTGGGACTTTGGGACATTCTTTTTTGAACTGTCAAATTGACATGCGTGTTTGACAGCCTTTTTAACCAAAAAACCAAAACATTTCCAAACGTAAACACGTCCTCCATTTAAAGACGTTCATCTAGACAACACATAACATATTTTTAATTATACTTAGTTTAAAGTAATATTTTAATTCAAAATGTCGTACATGTTACCGCATTTACACAATGGCTGGCAGGTGGATCAAGCAATATTGTCCGAGGAGGATCGGGTTGTGGTGAGTTAAAATTTTGTAGAAGCAATGAGAATAACAAAAAAATATAATTAGAAATATATATAATTATAATGAACAGAGTATATTTACAAAAAAATATAATTTAATTATATTTTCCTTTTTGTCCAGGTCATACGCTTCGGTCACGATTGGGACCCTGCATGCATGAAAATGGACGAAGGTCTCTACAGCATCGCTGAGAAAGTAAAGAATTTTGCCATCGTCTATTTGGTGGACATCACCGAAGTTCCGGACTTTAATAAAATGTATGTTCACGCTCGATAGATCTCAGCCCATGCAAACACAGTCTTAATACTAAACATACCTAAAATCCCCATTTTCTAGGTATGAATTGTACGATCCGTGCACGGTGATGTTCTTCTTCCGGAACAAGCACATTATGATTGATTTGGGCACCGGCAACAACAACAAAATCAACTGGCCCCTAGAAGATAAACAAGAAATGGTTGATATCGTGGAAACAGTGTATCGTGGAGCTCGCAAGGGTCGCGGTTTGGTTGTCTCACCGAAGGACTACTCCACCAAGTATCGTTACTAAAAACAATGTACGTGGCTGCGTGCTTTGTGTGTCTTTTAAAAATGATATCAATGTGAATTTAGGTAATAATAAAAAAATAACATTGGAGTACGCCAAGCAAATGCTGGAGTTGAAACAAAAACAAAAACGTGACTTTATGGTGTGTATTATTACTGTAATAAATATTAAAACCGATATATTAATTTAGTTTTCGCGTAATTAAGTGGGATATTATTAGCATATATACTCTCGCAATATTATATAATGGTAGTCGTGTTTTATCGAACCCGGAATTCTATACAAATACATACATACACAATATATAGTTGCCATTATTGTGGCAACCGGCTCGCTCGGTTGGTGGTCTTGGGTTTCGTGCCCAATGAGGCTATTTCGGTTGCACACATTTTGGGGCGTGCATTGATTTCAACTGGTACAACTAATAGTTGTGGTTTAACGATATATAAATACGTATATTATATAGAAGAGAATATGATGCTTTGCTTTGTATAAATGAACACTACAATTTTGAATGTATATTTGTATATTATATTTAACTGGTATTTTCTCACCGAATGTGGGACAGCATAACTTATTTTTTAACCTATTATTATTATTTATTTTTTTACTTTAATATAGTAGATACATTTTTTTTAATTTTACAATTTCTCTACTATAGAAAAACATAATATAGTATAATAATTTTTAATAGTTTTTAGTCTTTACCACTACAGCTATTTTTTCTTACAGATGGGAGAAGACTCTTTTTGCTTTGCCTTTAACTTTTTTTAATGATTTTTGATTTTTACTTTGTCTTACCCAAATTATTTTATTTTATCCATGCAATTTTAAATTTTCAGTAATTTTCTATGATTTCATTCTGAAGAAAGATTGTCAAATTGGCCAATTGTTGATTTTTTCAAACACCCGCCAATATGAGACAACGGAAGTGTATTAACTTCAAAATTTACTTCCAGTTTACCATCCAATAATTGTTAAAGCTTCGCTGCGGTTTCCATCTCAATTTAGCCAAGGACATAAATTTACCTTTACCTTATACTTTACGTCATTTACATGTATTTTGTATATTTTCAAACCTTATCTTATCTTAGTTTTACTTTTTCATCTAACATTGAAAACACCACCTTTTTACAAGTAAGTAACTTTTTTTGAAATTTACCAACAATACGTACGGTGAATAGTTTTGAGACAAGATATCTGAAAAAGTTCGATATTTTGATGATATTTTTGTTTTCATGTTAATATCCGAGTGTTGATCTATCTTTTTTTGCATATTATATTATTAAATAACACAATAATGGCTTCGTTCAAACTTGCGAGGGACCACTCCGGATCCACAAAAGCCGCGAATTTGATTCGTTGAAGATTGTTCAATCTGTTATCCTAAATATTTCAACCAATAAAATTAGCTAGTTTTGTGGCTTAGTAGTTGCCAAAGAACATGTACGGCATATCAATTCACATAAATAATTAGGATAAAATTTATTATTTGTACTTTTATTCCATTAAAAATGTATGTTGATTTTTGACAGAATATAAAATAAGAAAAATAGGAAAAAGCAACAAACACTCTATATTATACTTTATTTCTAATCTATCTTTCAAAATACTTCAATTTAGCAATTAAGGTATAATGTAAATCTAAACCTCATACTTGTCATTGACGAAAACAATACACAATGCGCTCTCCTCAAGATAAGTCTGCCTCCAAGAACCTCGAAGTTCATGAGAATAGGAGGTTATACACAGGGTTTCGAGTCGATACCTAAAAAACATCAAGAGTTATTTATTACTTATTGCACTGATGGCAATACTTCCAAATTATTGTGTTTTCCCAAAAAAAAACTTTGAACATTTCATAAAAAACTTTAAAAGTTCCTATGTATTGAAAAATACTATGTTGTTTACTATGCGATCAAATTTAATATAATCTAATATGGCTAAATTTGGGAACACAGTCAAATTTCAGTTGTATAAAAAACACAAATTAACTTAAAAAATATAATCTAACTAAAAGTTTAAGACAATATCTAAAAAAGCAAAAAAAAATGATAAATAAAAGTCATTGAATCATCAGATTTAAGACGAGGTAATGGACTTGCTGTTTCAATCTCTATTCGTTACGCAATCGTATTGCGGTATGCACTTTTACACTTTATCGACGATTAATTTCAGAACGCATCATTAACAAGTAATTGAGGAGGAACAGAGCTAATTATGGACTGATGCTGTAACCCCATAAAATAAATGACGCCAGTCATTTTAATTTTAATCTCGAATCGTATTTATTATTCTAGCTCTAATACCAGAGATTTAACATGATCTATACACTAAGCTGAAAAATACAAGTTTGCTAAAAAATATAAACTCTGGTATTCATTAGGAGTTAAATAAGACCCGTTTAGGCGCTTTCTCTAGCACTTATCCAGGTTGTTAAGCTCCAAACTAAAAAGCGCTACAACCTGAATAATAGCTGAATAAATTAGCTGGGTAAGCTTTAATATCACTGAATAAATGTCAAATAATTTGGATTATCACCATCTCAGCATCGTTTCATGGCTGGACGTTCTACATCCACGAATTTAGTACAGTTTAGGAATCATGCTATTGGTGTAATTGAGTTTGGTGCACAATTGTATGTAGTGTATACCGACATTCGTAAAGCTTTTGATAGATTGCGTCATAGCTATCTAGTGAGAAAGCTGCGTGAATTAGGTATCCACTAATCTTTACTTAATTGGATTCAGTCCTACCTGTCTGTTTGCAAACAATACGTCAAGATTCGCGGTGAACGTTCTTATTGGTTTAATGTGGGATCTGGTGAACCTCAAGGCAGCCATTTGGGTCCGCTTTTCTTTATTTGGTTAATAAACGACGTGGCAGATATTTTCAAGTACTCTTCATGTCTTATGTATGCGTTGATGATCTAAAGATATTTAGTAGAATTGAGGGTCATTCAGACGCCTTGAAGTTGCAACGCGATTTAGACTTGCTCTTATTATGGTGCCAGAAGAATTGTCTTTAATTAAACATTAGTAAATGTAATTACATGAGCTTCTTCTGCAAAGAGAATTCGTTTTTTGTCACAGTACAGCATTGATGGAGCTCTTCTTGAGCGTGTTCTTGAAATGTGTGATCTCGGTATTCTTTTTGACACGAAGTTGACTTTTATTCGTCACATTAATGTAACTACATCCAAGGCATATTCTATGCTTGGTAAAGCACTAAAAATCTTGTATTGTGCTTATGTTCAATCACATTTAGAACACGAATCAGTGGTTTGGAGTCCCAGTTACGCTGTGCATTCTAATAGAATTGAATCTATCCAGAAAGGATTCTTGCTTTATGCATTGCGTCGACTGGGTTTGAGACGAGTCGACGACTATAGGTCCTTCCGCCCTATATTGTTCGTTGCGAGTTCATGTGTCTGGAGACTCTCTCTTTTCGTCGTAAAAATGCAGGTATTTTCTTTTTGTTTGATCTGTTGTGTAATCACATTGATGCTCCTTATTTGTTGTCTCTTCTAGACTTCAATGTCTCATTCAGAACGACTCGTCAACATGTGTTCCTACGTTTGAGGAGACACAGAGCTAATTATGTACGTGCTGGGCCAATAAATCGTATGTCAGAAGAATTTATTGATCTTTAATATATATAATATTTAATATATAATAATCTTTAAATCAGTACCCTAATTAAGGCAAGTTTCTTTTTTTGTACATATTTTTTTAATTTTTTGTTTTATGGTGACAGGCAAACTATACCTTGTATAAATCTCCCAAAATCTCTTTTCTCTCTTCTTCTCTTGTGTTTTTGTTCAATAAAGTAAGAGTGCTGCGCTTGCGCAGCACAGGGTTGTTGTTGTAT
>JAAAKO020005477.1:0-20013 GCA_010015015.2 Bolitophila cinerea | reverse complement strand
TATGTATATTTACTATGGTGAGGTGACATAACGCCCATGGACATTATGTCTGCTTTTAAAAGGATATACGTTTAGCAAATGGACATTATGTCCACATAAAATCTACATAATGTCCAAATGGAGAATTAGATTAATTTTAAAACATATAAATCTACTAAAAACTAATTTATTTGATTTGAAGTATATTTTACTTTTACTTTTAAAAAATCATATATATTTTTACTAATTGTCTACGTTTATTTATCTGCATATTTCAAATTTTTTGCATGTTGCATCGACATCTGTGCTTTTTGCTTTATCATTTTCGTTTTTTATTTGCGTTACACATTTTTATAAATATTCCTAAAATAAGCGAGCATTGGAGGCACCTGACTGGACCGTTTCGATATACGTTGTAATCATCCTAAAAATGTATTGAGTAATATCATCCGTAAGCTATAATACTGAATGGAAAGTTCAAAGCATCCATTGGCAAATTGGTCGAAATAATTAGAATTCTTTAAATTATAACTTCCTCTTTCTAATTTAAAGAATTCTAATGATTTCGAACAATTTTCCGATGGAATTCAAACGCACTCAGTAAACGGTTAGACTTGAAATGTTGGAAATGTGTAGAATCCACCTAGAAATGCCATATTTCTCTCAGGAACAATTGTGGCATGTTAAAAAGTCGGTTAGTGATCATTTTTTTAGTTTACGCACCGGAAACAAAGCAAAAAACATTGTTTACTTAAAAGCTTTGAACATTTCGTTCGGGTCGTAGCACTGAAACATCACTCCTTGATGTAACTGATGACATCTTTTAAATTCTAGATTACAAACAATGATATGTTCTTCTCATACTACTGAACTTTTCGAAAGTATTTGATAAAATTTCCCATTTCCACCTGTGTCGTAAACTTGTAGACTTTTTTTGGGTTTTCCCCAACTTCAGCTAGTATTATATCAAGCTACCTTAAACTGGCGGTCTTTAATTTGTTGGTATTTCTGATAATTTGAACACTTGAATTTGAACACTGAATTATTGAACTGCATTCAAGAAATGCATTCTTCACAATGGAAGTCTCTTCTTACATGTAGGCAAGCTAGAACTTTCTTCAGCAAACCAAACGCAAGAGACGCCAGAAAATTTAGAGACATGAACCGAAAGAAGCTTCAAACCATTGTAAATGTGCTCACCGGTCATTGCTTTAACAAACACTTATTCACAATCCGAGCAGTGGACTCAAATCTCTGCAGAGGATGTGAATTGACGGAGGAAACAGCTGAACATTACCTATGTCACTGTCCGTCTCTTTTCTCACTTCGGCTAAAAACTTTCCTATCAAGGGAAATCACACCAAGAGAGATTTCAAATACCAAAATGGATCGAATCGTCTCTTTCATAGAGCAATCCAATTGGTTTGAATACAAGTGATATTTATTTCTATCACTGGGAGGCATAATGGGCCCAACTTTTGAGGCCTGCATGCCTACCTACTTTCGGGAGGTTGAATCTCCCAATAAATAAAATTAGTAAAAACAGGCTAAAGTTATCAAAAGCTATACGACGGAAACACGATTATTCAGAAGTCACATTAGACCAAAATATAACGAAAAGTCACACCAGACCAACAAATATAACGATTTACAAATGTTTCATGATTTGATAATTTAGATTTTTTTGCGCCATGGTTTTTAAATAAGAAAGGATTTTATTAAAAAGTACTTGGTCCAGAACATCTATTTCATTGACTGTACATGTGTTTTATAATCCGTTCAATTACCAAACCGTATAACTTATTTATCAAAAGAGCAAAAAGTGGTTACTTATATCAATTGACATTTTAACTAGACTATGGCCTTTCTCCTATGAACATTTTAAAAGTCGTCCGATTCCAGCTAACCGAACTTATTTTTGAAAGCTCTATTTTAATATGGAAAAATTTAAGATTGTTCATTTAGATGTCGCCCTTGATTATACATGATTATATTTATAATAACAAATCATATATGTTATGTGGTGTTAATCGTAAAAAATTAACGACTCATATAACGTCAAACAGAATTGTTATCTCTTGGAATTTTATCAATGAAAAGATAACTCGAATTGATGTACGGAACATCAAATTATAAGAAATAAGAGATTTAAACTATGTTTCGCGATACCAAAACCCAGAACTTTTACCGTACTCTTAGGATTCATACTATCAAGTAACAATGAATACAATTTTAACAAATAAAAAAATGTATTTTTTTACAATACAAAATATATATATATATAAATATGTATAAATCTAAACGATAATATTTTACTTAATTGTGGAACATTTCTTTTAAGATGGGTAATTATAACATTTATAGATTACAATTGCGTTAGCAGTAGAGAAAATACACAAACCGGATATAAACACAAAAGCATATAAACGACAATAGGACGATACTGATCGCGATAAATGCTAGTATAGTGGTATGTTAAAAGTTTGAGCCTGCTTATTATATCGAGCAACGTCGTTGTTGTAATATATGTATTTTAGCTGCTCATGATAGCAAAGCAGCGTTCATAAAACAGTCCTATTAAGAAACCCACACTAATACAACATAAAATAATGTGACCACAGTTAAATAATATAAAGGTTTAGAGATACATCACAACTTTTAAAAATATTCTTAAAATTATTAATTAATTACCACACTCATTTATTGCCACATGTGCTATATTTCAGGTTTCAGGTTGGTTGGATTTTACCATAGTTGATTGATTGGCAATATACAGTGTTTTTCTTTTTGCTTTCCGCGAGAAAAGCATTGATTTTTGAAAAAGCGGAGATGGTGAAAGTTTTATGGCGCAATCTCTTAAAGGAACTTCTATTTCCAACTTTGTTTTTGTAATACAAGTATGTATTTTCGTGATAGCAATGAATCGTTTATAAAACAGGCAAATATTCGTCATCATAATTCACGTTCTCACGTTTCCCTCAATTGATTTCTCTTATTTTCTTATTTTGCAAAGTATTCAATCTACATATACATGTAAAATATGTATAAAAATGTTATATTTATATTTGCGTATTCAACCACGTCTGCAATACTATGCAATAAAATAGTATGATTGAAAGATACAATTTAACAAGAAAAACCACACATATCAAACTGATGTCACAGCATTAGAAAGAATACATAAATACAGTTTCCGTCAGAGAGAATTGATACGATCGCAGAAGAACTTTGACGTTTTTCGAGTTTACCATTTGAGTGTGTGTGTGTGTGTGTGTGCTTGAAATTGCTATTAAAGAAAACGTCACCGTTTTGGGTGCAAGCACATAAAATGCAAACGTATATACTCATAAATTATATTATTTTCTCAATAAAATACAAACGCCAATCAAATTATATTTTTCGTGCTTGTTTATTGTCAGTTGCATCGAAACCGCATGGGATTTATTCAATGTTACCCTAATTTTTAAATAATCTACTCAATCCAGTTGCTTTACTATAACAAGATGACACAAATTCACGCCCATCGCATACACACTCACTCAGCGAGAAGCTTTTCATCGTAATTGACATTGAGTGTGTGTGTGTGCAAGGTTTTTACTCGCAATTGAGCTTCGCGTCTGTATGAAAGGACAACTTAAGGGTGGATGCACATTGCACAGCGTTTATTTAGCGTGTCGCATCATTTTTTCAACATTACTCGCAAGATTGTGTCAAGCTTTTATATCGCCTGCAAGATGCATTTAAAATTGCATCATTTAAAAACGTTAAACTTTTTCAAAACTATTTGCATATTCTGTCTTCGCTGATTGACGTGTATCTGATATGTATTTCATTTTGGGAGATAATCCAAATGTTTAAGGTATTTATAAATGTTTTTACATGGGGTGCGAATTGTTTTGTTAAAAAACATAAACACACACACAGATAGGGATCCTCAGCGCCAATTTCTGAATAAACAATGTTTTGTCATGCCTGCAAACTGATATGCCTGAATACTACAGTGCTCTCTAGAAACACCGCATGCCACCGCGCCGCACCGCACCCTTGCGTGAATGCGTGAGCGGGGGTGCGGTCTCGTTTAAGCCTAACAAAGCGTGCGAATCAATGACAATGCCAAAACTATGTGTGCTCCGGTTATTTGTGTTACACGGTAGATAACCTTTTTAAACAAACACACACACACGACACACGACACAAGACACACGACACATACATATACGCAGACACTCCGGGGAGCGGGTGTCGCACACTCACAGGCGTACCAGAAAGGTGTATACAAACAAATACATACTGCTGATGCTTCTACGGGTGCGAGCTTAATTTAGATCAACAACTTGCGGAATAGTTTTGAGTTTGTTTAGAGCTTCCGGCGGTGCCTTGTCACGCTCTGCTTATTAGGAGAAATATGTAGGAATGTGTGGTTTGCTGAGGGTTTTTGCGAATGTGTGTGCATGTTCAGGGATCTCAGAATGGTATGATTTTTTTGAGCTGATGAAAAGATGTGATTTATGTAATAAGCTCCGTGTTTTTTTGTGAAACTGACAGCCAAAAGATGGAAATATTGTGCTGTTCTTTTCAGCACAAGTGAAAAGGGTGTTTGTTAAAATGTTATAAGAATGGCGTACTTCATCTCACAAAAAAAAATAAACTCCATATTAATTTAACCAATTTCAATTTATTTAAACATTTAAAGGTGAATTATTTGAATGAAATACAAATTTATATATTATTTATTTATTATGGAACTATTTTCAAATTATAGCATAGCATAGTTCTTAATATACTAAAAATTAAGAATGGATGAAATTATATCTACACATATTTGTTTTTTTTGTTAAAAAATATATTTGAAAAAAAAACTAATATTATCACATTTATCTAAAAAAAATCCTTATCTCATATGAATTGTTTGAAAAGGACACTTTTTATTAAATCGGAAAAATATTGTTTTTCATGACCCACTTCTATGTCTACCGCATCATATCGCCGAAAAGTGTACGTAGATTGGAAGATTTGATTCAGAACCAGTTCTGTTCCGTAGAGGTCGGATTTATTAGTGAATTAAAAAACATTGTATTCGTTTTTTTATAGATTATATTGAAATTAGAACTTTTTTTTAGTTCTAATAAAATTCGAAAATAGTTTATACTAACTAAAATATATCTACCATAATATTGTCCATTCAGATTGTTTTCGAGTAATTTTGCCTGACATATTTTAGTTAATATAGAATTGTTTCCGAGTTAGATTAAATTATTATTTCTCTAATAAATAAATATATTAACAGTATCGAATTCCAGATTATATCCCAGCTAAATTTAGCCAGCACTCTTTATATATTAAGTGTATCGGATCGAGTTATATTAGGAAAGAACTAAGTTACAGTAGAATTGAATCGAATTTGTTGTTTGGGACCGATGTGATTTTAGTCTTTCCATACGATGTTTAAGTGATATCGATCATTCTAATATTTAAAACAAATATATTATTTATTAACTTTTATGTATTATTTATTATATATTATATATTATTTATTAAATATTTTAGAATTTGAGAAAATGATTTAAAAATACCCTTGACCTTTAACGTAGCAATAAATGAAGTTATAATTATTATTTTGATGTTTTTTTATTAAATCATTTAAATTAATATTATAACCATAATAACCATAACCATAATATCAAGAACATATTAGCAATATCTGTCTGAATTTGAAATACAATTTTAGACTTTAGACTTATGGATTGTTTTCTATATGTATTAAATTAAATATCAAGTCGAGAATGTCTGTTGAAACTTTCTTGAGCAAACTTTTGTATATCGCAAAGTTTAACCCTACTCGTGTCTCGATGGAGTTCGCCGTGCTTTAAAAGAATTCAAGAGAGACATAACTTACAGTTATATATACATATATATATATATATATTGTGCGTAGGCTGAAGTTCGACATTCAAATGAACAGCTCGCGCTCTCTGTCAAAATTACTTTGCGCAAAATGCGTGAAGAAGCAAATGCAAATTAAAAGACCGAGCGAACGAGCGCGTGTCGCGTGCCTTGCGTATAAGCAGGAGGGCTGAGTGCGCCAACATAACTTTCGAGTGCGAAGACGAAGACGCTCCGGAGGGCTCGTAACTTGTAGGTGGTGGTGTTTCTTGAAAATCTGTGGATCGAGCGCACCCGTTCGCGACACAACAACAATAAGAACAGCAGCAGCAATACGAGCAGCTGGCGTTGCACACACACACATACACACACACACTTTGTGTTACGCGTCGGAAATGATGATGATGCTATCGTTGAAAATCGAATTTATTCGCACGTGCCCGCCGGAAAACGTAACTGTTAAAGTATACGATTGTGTGTGTGTGTGATAGAAACTCGTATATTTGCCACCCCCATTTAAAGAATTTATTTTTTTGCAGACCGAATTTTATTTTTGGTTGAATTTACTGCAAATGTAGTACTTCTATGGAATATAATGTGTTTTCCTACATTACGCCAACGTGGCACGAGCTCAGCAGTTTTTCGATCAGCCAAATCACGACGCCCACCCACCAGCGCAGCCCGCCCCAGCCACGTGCAATGCATTTTAGGTTTGCATTTATTGCACACGTATTACTGCACTACTTTAAAGTTAAAAACGTAGTCTTATACAAAATATTATAAATCAAAATGTTGTTAGGCTGTACTATTAACTTTTTTTAATGTATATTCAAAAAATTATAATATACATACATTTTTATTTCCATTTCCACATATTTCATACATACTAATTAGGTAAAAATGCTGTATTATAAATCTACAACATCATTTCGTTTACATTCAATATTTAATTAATAATATGCAATATTGTATAAAAAAGCGATGCCTCTAGGCGAAAAACATTTTTTCCAATTAAAAGTACTTGTAATATGCGTATATTTTTGCTCACTGTGCCCGAGGCTATTGTGGGCAGTAATTTCTCATTATAACGTTAAAAAAGTCGATGGTAAGTTTAAATCGAAAGTAAAACAAATAATTATCGTGTTTTTGTTTTCATTATTAACAATCGAGGGAGTCATTAGGGCGGTCATTTTTTCTCTCAAAACGTAGCGTCGTCGCTTTGTTAAATATTAACTCACATAAATTGTGTCTGTCTGAACGCGTGGCGTTATCATCAAAGGAGCTTTTAATTACATGGCAATGAATACCATTAGCTTTGTGACTGTATGCGAGTGTATGAGTAAAAGTAGTGATTTTGTGTTTACTTGGCGTATGTGCTATACTCGTATATAAACGATGGAGAGAGAATCAGGCAAGTTGGGCTGATAAACAACTCAAAGAGGCACATATACGCTAGGTTAGGTATATATGCTTTGTTAAAGCTCAATAATGTTATACATACATATTCATATATTATATTTTAGGTGCTTTTGCGTGTGTGTGTGTTAGTTTTGAAGCATCCAATTGCTTTGAGAATATATACGCCTTGAAGCGTAAATCGTGAATAAGGGATATGAGTAGAGAGCTTTTGTCGCGTTAGATTTAACGATCGTAGCTAATTAAAAATATTTAGATTTACTTTATGGTATATACACATATTAAACGTACGATAGTGGAGTGCACAAAATTAAATTAGATTTAATTGGAAACATTTCCATTCAAAATGGTAGCTCGTCAATTTTCTATTGTTATTGGTATAATGCTTCCAGTCACCACCCGGTGACCCAATTAGAATGGACTCAAATACGCAAGTAGCAATGCCACCCAACCATAAGGTGAAAATTGGGGTTGGGGAAATATAGTTTATATTTATATGTAAACATATAATAATAATAATAATAATAATAAGTGGACCAGTTAAGGGAATGTGGGACGACGGCGTGTGTGGCATAATTGAGCGTGAACATTGTTCACATTGTTTTCATTGTTCACATTGCTTGGTCAACATTATGTATGTGTGCGCGCACAAACTATGCTAATTACATACATTTCGTCCATATATTTTGTAGTGTGGGTGAGTGTTAGTCTGTATGTGTGTTTGTGTACTTTGCTAATGGTATTTCTGATAATATTTTGAAAACACAACTAACTCATATTTGGATATTACAATTTATTAATATAGATTAATTATGCGCAAATCTCATAATGCAATATTTGGAATTGTTTGGTACATTAATTTCAAAAATGTTAACCACTTTCAAATTATATTGATTTTTCATTGTTATATAAATTGGATTATATATTATTATGTACTTTTAGGTTTATGTTTTAAATAAATTGGCAGATTATCTAAAATTGTTGGTGCGGGAGTTTATTTAATACGAATTTAAAATAAATCTACTCTTACATAATTTCGATTAGAGATTCTATAATTTGGTGTTAGTATCATTAACGGACTGTAAGATATATGTTATCCCACGGTCTGATTACTTTCAAACACAAATTAAACTTACTATTAGCTTTAACATAAAATTATGGACATTATGGTCTATTTGAAACCGACACAATGTACAAATGGTAGTGAAACCTACGTAGCATTCAATTGCGTATTATTGACGTTATCATCAATCTTATGTCCGCTAGGAACTAACACATTTTCCGTCGACAATATTTCACAACACCTTTTATTTATGAATATCATCATTTCATTTGTAAATTAAAGCGTCTGACTTGGAAACGACTTTTCAAGTGAAAAAAATAGGTTTTCACTTGGAAATTTAAGCAATTGGGATGAATAACAATGCTAGGGAAAGATTGTCAGTGTCAATATAAACCTACGTAGTCACGGGTACAGGGTCAGAAGTCTTCTACCTCAACCTATGGTCTCAGGGATAAAAATGTTTTATTAGAAACTGGAAGGTTTGCTGTGATATCACATCTTCTGATCATGTTTGCTGATCTCATCGCCCAAAGAGAAGAAAAATTGGTTTTTAAAATGGATAGCATCGATGGTCTAAAGGATTTCTATAAAGGGTCTCACTTCAGACCTCTATAATATATCATTCCTCTTAGAAATTTCAACCTAAAGAATTCTGCTGTAAATGCAAATGATCTGCAAAATATTATTTTATTAAAATATTATCGTAGGCTAGGAAGTCTATTACAGGAAATTAAATGTTAAAATTTTAATTAAAGCTGTCCGATGTTTCTTAAATACTAATTTTATATTGTTAAATTTTCTTTGTTTATTTTACATATTTTATTCATATTGAGCAAATATAATTATCTGCCCAATTTGACATCATTTAAAAGCTCAAATAATTGTGGCCAGCTTGATTGGCTAAATACTAAGTTACTAAATTGATCGTTTCATGCTCAAGCTAAGAATTGTCCTCTTTACAATGGGAGGAGAAATTATTTAAGTCTTGGCTAAAAAAAGCATTCCTCTAATTGCGTTACTCCCCATGTTATAAAGCATGGTTGTAAATGATCTTATTGTTACAGTCTATACTTTTGCTTATGCCAATGACATAATATATAGGTTATCGCAGAAACATATGGTAGTTTACTATGAGATCTGAGGAAAAACGCTCTGAACACTATCTCACTATGGTGTGACATAATCGGTCTGTTAACTCTGGAAAGACCAAAGACATAATTTTTACTAACAAGACCAGGATTGACGGTCTTTGGACCAGATGTCTTGGATCTAAGTCTATCCAGAGAGTTGCAAAAACTTTGTTTTAATACTTTGTTCTGGTATAATGCATATAGTAATCTATCTTCGAAATACCATTTGGATAATAAGAGTTTTAAGGCCACCAATGTCTTCTGGCAAGGTCGATGCCAATGGTAACAATCCGCTTTAAAAGAAATAATTCGTACCCAGGCTGGAGCATTAGTAGAATCCCACAATTACCGGGAGGCTTGTATACAGATTAGAAGCTTCCAATCTTTAGATATGTTCATATTATTTAAGTGATATTCTTTGTTCCTTCCTGGAATTGAGCTAGCGCCTAAGCCCTGGTAGTGAAAGATCTTTCAGCCGTCGGAATGTCCGCTATACTCCATTAATCCTGAGTCAGAGACCCGATGAAAAAGGCCAACTAAACCTCCTTCATCAACATCACGTTCAGTTGTGTTAGACATTTTTTCATTAATTTTTCAGACGAATTTCAAAGTTTGTTTTTAAGCCATCGGTTGCTTTCCCATAAAAAAAAATTTAATACATTTCAATTACTTATTTACCGTTTTTGCAGTGCCGTCCATTTGAACTTGAAAATCAATTTCGAGCATGTACATAATTCACGTGCACACACACACTCGCATCATTTTCAATTCATGATGAACCACCAGCACAAGACTAATTAAACATATCGAATCTCGACGGAACGAAAAGCTCACCAATATGTCGTCTATTCATACATGACATATTCTATACTTTGTGCTACTCTCTGTTTATATTCACCTCCTTAGCCTTTCTCATGTAACTATATTTATACTTATACACCTGCTTTCGTATATGTATACTTATAGCTACATGTAATATACGATTCCAAAGCCTAGGATTGACACATTCCGAGCCAATAAATGTGTGCGCTGTCGGAGCGATAAGCGAACACCCGAAACTCAAAACACACCCACCACATCCCTATCCTATATGCATCCACAAAACACTTGCCAGATCATGTTTTATGCATGTGTACACGGTTTCGGATTTTCCGATACCGATAGACTCAGCTCGCTTGTGTACTTTACTTATTCAAACCTCTACTATACACACACACACATACATTCAAAGAGTTGATATTATCTTCAAGTCTATATAAATGTTCGTTTATACATATTGTATACACAGACACACACATACACGCATAGATATATAATACACACACACCGCATGCGTTCCCATATCCGTATCGCTAAAGTTTGCCTTAAAGCTTGAGCGCGAGCTTGCACAATATAAATATAAACTCTGCGTTGTGGTGATTTTATAGATGTGGTATAGGGGATAATGTTATATATATATATAAATATAATATATATATATATTTATACACCCTCACTCGGTAAGTCTTGTTCACGCTGTCCGAACAATCGGTGCATGAATAGCCCATTAATTTGTGTTCGGTACGGTGTGCAAAGTGACACTTATACACGGACACGGTGTACAGAAGAAGCGATTAAGTTACAATCTCTATAGATGAATAAGAATATTGTACTTATATTATATGTAAGTATAATGCAATGTACGTGCACGTCTTATCTAAGTTTATTTCCATAACACGTGTACATCCAAACGACGATAAATATGCTTCGAAAATATGGTCGAAACGGGTTTTTCTCTTGGCTTATTCAAATTATGTTTTTGTGTGTGGGTGTGTGGAAGAGGTGTGGCTTGTGCGCAAACTTTTAGACCAGTTGTATGTTAAAGGTTGGGGAACGGCCAAAATGAAGACGACGAGGGTTTTGATCGAATGTGGCGCACAGGCCAAGAGCAGCGACCCTAATCACGTGACAGCTCGCGTATAGCCTAAGAGCTAAAAATGTATTATGTACAATATTGCGCGTGTTCATATAAAATGTTGGGCAAGACTTTTTAGGACAGTCTTTTTGTGTCGAAGGACTTAAAATATACCTATTTTCGAATTTGATAAATTGATTTTATTTTCAATATTTTACTTTTCATCAGTTTATGTAAAAGTAAATATATATTCTTTAAAAGTTATTTTAAGCTATGTATATATTAATATTGGTCCGCTTAAAGCTCTTTATGCCATTATCGTATTTTTGGTTATTTCAGAAAAGTGATATTTTACCATGTTCCCTATAACTTTTTCAGCATCGCTATCCAGAGTTTTACATTCCCCACAGCGCCACAGCAGCGCGTGGTTAATTTTTTTTACATAGATATATAACTATGTATTATGTATGCTTTTCCTATCTCGACTATTGATTTAGCATAACTTTGCACCAGCAGCGTCGAAACTGAGTTTGGAACTTGGCCAACTTCTTTCAACATCAATACAATTTACAGCCCTGTATTGTGTAATGTACACCACGAAGCCTTGCATGTGTGTATGTTCAACTATATACAATACAGGTACACTGTTATATATTCAAGATAGGCTCTCTCTGTCTCTCTTAAGATATATAGAATTAGCATATATACAAAACACGCAACGCCAATCGTACATTTACGATCGCGTGCTCGTGGTTTTATTGTAAAACTTTGAAATACCAAATTCCAAATTCCGATAGTGCGCGCATGCTAATCTTAGAGTTTAATTCTAGCACGAACCCCCAAACTCGTCACACCTCTAAAACTCTATATATGAAAAAGCTCGGAAATATATTCGCTATATATTTTGAACAAATAAGTAAATGTCATCATTTATCTATTCGCACGCCAAACAGCAATAAATAATCCCCTGATGTGACCCGAAATAAATCGGATAATTTTGCAAATGTGTGCGTTCGTTTTGTCTACACAACATGCGCATTCAAAACAAATGAAGTGCTTCCATCAACTTCCATTTACATCCCACAGATACACATGGCTTGCTAGCTTTTCCATATACGCAGGCTATATATATGAGTATATATATATAAACAAAAGGCTATTTCCATAATACATTTATGTAACACAACAAAACATGAAGCAGTCTAAAGGGATTTATCTAGTCTTGTCAATCTATCAAAAAGGATTTATGTGAATACACACACACACACATGCACATATTCACAAACACACAGCATATACTATCTTCTATGCATCGATTTTTGTAATGGAGCAGGTTGGACAAGGGTTTCTACTGCTGGAGCACTCACGCATACGCCGCCCGCCGTTCGCATAGTGCGATGAACTGTTAAGTAAAAGGTTGGTGATGCAGCCGCTCCAAGCTATAGAGATGATGCAAAGTGGAGCTTACGAGATTCTCGCTTTATTCTATTATATATAAATATACTATACTTATATACAAATAAACCCGAAACGTTAGCCAAGCTTTTTGAATGGCTGTGTGCCCACATTGAATCTAGAATTTGGTGAAAATCCTTTGGCAGCGTGTGGCTGCTTTTATTAACGTTACTCTTTTACTGTAATTAAAAACCGCACACAGCTTCGCATTTCATGTTCATCGAACCACACTGAAAAGCTCATCTCGACATGCTCGACACTTCGTATCCGTGAGAGAGCGCACTTCGTTTCCTTATACCACCGAACTCCCGGAGTGATGTGCGGATGGGAGTACAACGTCGTCGGCGGGCGCAGTGGCCCCTTGCGGTGGAATGCACTAATCCAAAGCGGCAATTAAAGCGGATATTGTTAAGCTTGAAGCCCGCCCGTCGTCGCGCGAACGAGTGAAACGGACGGCTCAAGTATGGTAATGCGTGTGGGTGCCCTGTGTCAACATTTACTCGATTAGCTTTTAGTTGTCATTTGTTTGCGAGTGGTCGACACTTTACGCGCGTGTAGGGTGTGATAAATTTTGTGATAAATTTTGAGCTTTTCGAGAGAATACACACTTAGGCACGTAACTTAGTATTTGCAAACGAAATGCTGAGTCCAGCAATGTTTAATCGAAACGAAATGCGAGAATGTGTGCACTTGTGTTATTTTAAAAGAGAGCTTTTCAGACCTATCAAGTGTTATGTTATGTGCATACTCATTTAATACAATAAATTCTGTACACAATAAACATATTATGCAAAAGTTATGTTTTGTGTTGCATAATTTTAAATAAGAATAGACGACACATTTGCATACATATGAATAAATAGTGTTATTATTGTAGAAACATGAAATATGTCCTCAAACTTGTAAATAGTCTTAATTAATGGGGGAAGAATAAATGTGTTTTATGTATATGTGCATTATTTTCAAGCACTTTGATATGTTTACGAGCAGAGAGAGAGAGAGAGAGAGTATTTGAATATGTTCTTGTACACCAATCTAATGAGATGTGGGTGGATGGTTTAAATCTTGTGGGGTTCCTCCTTATATATTGCGTATAATTGAATCTATTTGTGCTTCCGTAGCTTTCGGGTATGTTTGAGACTTTGTGGTAGGGTTTGGGGTGTTCAAGGAGATGCATCTGGTCGACTTACCCACAAACCACGATGTACCAAATGTGGAGATGCGTTGGAGGGTCGGGCGGTGAGGTTGCACAAAGACACAAAACAAACACGCACCTACCGCACCCGCCCGCCGCCGCCGCACCGCGCCGTGCCGCAGAGACGACATAGGAACGTATTTAGAACGTACAAATATTACATTAGGCTTATATTCATCTATGTGTGTACTCGAAACTAAATAAATTAAGTTTGTTTGCTAGTGTTTGAGTGTGTTTATGCAAGAATTACGGTAGTGTTTGTAATGAGAAACCTGTATTTTTTGTTTAAAGTTATATCGAATATATAATAATGTATACAACGTTTTATAAATTTGGATTTTTAATTTAAACTTCAGTTTTTACTTATTTATTTATGGTTAATTTAAACATGTTGTCAAGGGACATACAATTAACATAACATTACTATATTAAAATTATAAAAGGTGACGTGAGAAGCGGTGAGATATAATTAATTTTACCTTTAGCCTACTGTCCCATATATAAATAAGTATATGTGTTAATGTAAATGTGTCCCCAGAGTCCCATATATGGCACATTTTATGCCAGACAGGTGAGGTACCACAAGTAACCACCCCTTCTAGAAAGGTTTGACTACATTTAACATAAATAAGATCGATTCTGTTTTTAAATTGAGTTCACAACTTTGAAGTATTCATATTTAAAACTATTGAATGTATTATTTTATCTCATCGCTGTTCGCTAAAGATGTCTAAATGTTAGATATTTTGAAAGAGTTATATATAACCTGGACCTAGGTATACTTAGAATGTCCGCTTTAATATACTCACGGATCTGCATAATTTTTTAGATGCGGTAATATCCCCATAGCAGTAGTGAGACAGAGATAGATTGTAGTGTTAGTTAAAATACGTTTTTAGTTAGAAAAATAAATAGTTCATAGTGATACCTAGGTTGAGTTTACTACGAATCGCTTTACTAAAATAAATGGACTAATGATAGGAAAATAATATTTGATTAGCATGGCCTCAGTTTATCCCACATTAAAGTTCAAATCAATGATTCGTGACAATAGGAATTCAATATTTAAATCTTAAGTTTTTTGTAATGCTTCTGAAAGATTATCACGATTAAATAGAAGATAAATATAGTAACATGATGAATGACTAAGTTTACAATGAATATCAATAATATATATAAGGTTGTCAAAAAAGTCCTACGGTATTTTTATTGAATTTTCATTTATTCATAAAATTGGTTACAATCATCTGATTTAAGTCAAATATGCGCCGTTTTGTTCGATGACTAGTTCCCAACGAGATGCCAAGAAGCTCGCTTCCCTATTGGCAAAAAACTCGTAGAGCCAATTTTCATAGGCCTCTCTTGTTCCGACTACCAAGCTCGTTTGCCATGGACAGAAAAATGTGGTAATCACTTGGTGCCAGGTCCGGCCAGGAACCTCCCATCCGAGCTCCCGAGCTTCTGTCGCGTCACCAAAGATGTGTGTGGCCTGGCGTTGTCCTGATGGAAGACAATTCGACCTCTGTTAATCAAAGATGGCCTCTTTTGCATGAGTGCTGCCTTCAAGCGGTCCAGTTGTTGGCATTAGATGTCCGAATTAATCGTTTGACCATAGGGTAGCAGCTCATAGTGGATGATTCCTTGCCAATCCCACCAAACAGCAAACACACAGCATAACCTATCAATCCGGGCTTGGCCACCGTCTGGGCCGCTTCACCGTGCTTCGACAACGACCGTTTACGCTTCAAATTGTCGTAAGTTACCCACTTTTCATCGCCAGTCACCATCAGCTTATGTTTTATGTTTTTCAAGATTA
Organism: Bolitophila cinerea; assembly: GCA_010015015.2. NCBI lineage: Eukaryota > Metazoa > Arthropoda > Insecta > Diptera > Mycetophilidae > Bolitophila > Bolitophila cinerea. Next base: position 4,182 of record JAAAKO020005477.1, on the reverse strand, counting down.
CAATTTTAAAATAATTCTTTCAGTGACTTTGATAATTCTGACAAACTTTTTTCTGATCCAGATTTTCCTAGTTGGTAATTTAAATTCAGGTTTTGGTTTGTAGTATGCTTTTTTTGTTTCAGAGGTTTTTTTCTAAGATCTAAAATTGTATAGAGTTATTTTAATATTTAACCGCCTATTATTGTTTACTGTTAAGGTTGTTAAGGTAAACTTCTGACAAATATCTTGTAATTTTATTTACGTCAATTGAATTGGGCACGTATTCTGATCTTTACCTGCTATCACGATCCACAAAAAACATGAAATTACAACAACAATATGCTCTAACATAACCGTAACCTATTTATCGCGATCATAAGCAGAGTTATTCGACGGTAGAGCACTCTATTTATTTACATTTAACAACATACTTGTGGGATATAATTGAAGAAAATCCCGAATGTGTTTATTATAGATTATAAATAATTCTAGTTAGAGTCTAAGTTAAATAAAAAATATATATAAATATATTTATATTTATGCAACTTCGGCTCCACTTTTAAATTTGCGATTAAGGATAAGGAATATATTGGTTTTAAAAAATATGATTTAGATTTTTATTCTATCAATTTTTTTTTCGGACACTACTAAAAATATTTAAATGACATATATTTAAATAGATAATTTAGATTTATTAAAATGAATCAAGTCGCAGTGCAAAATATCGTACCACTTATAAATCAGGATTAAGAACAACTGCATTGTATATTAAAACCAACGACAATTATTTGAAAACCCACAAAGCTTATGCTTCATTTTATCTGTGTGTAAGCTTCCGTCGAGGGTTTCACCTAAGTACGCGGAAGACGAAACATAATATATTTTCTCATTGTAATACCACCATGACCGCATTAAAGTAAGTCATGTATATGGTACATTTTCACGGCGCCACCCGCCCAGTTTAATGTTGCACCTTCTCTAAATTTATGTAATAGCATACTTAGTATACTCAGACTTACTCTTACTATCCCTATCTATATGCGTTTCTGGAAAGAGTTCACCTAATCCCATTAAACGTGTTATCTGAAAAACATCCACCGCATCGTAACGCATATACGAAACAAAAACAAAAACCAAAAACTCTTATGTCATTTATATACATTTTAAGCGTTGCAGTTGCAACGTATGTTTACGTGGTGGCATCTTGTCGAACAACGCGTCCGCGTGAGCTCACACAATATAGACAACATCCGAAAATAAAGAGATAAAACTTTGGTATTACACAACCACCCACAAACTTTTGTACAATTTGCATATGTATAAAATAAGGATGCAGACGACATACACAGACGATATATGTATCCTTATTCTAGTAACATCAACATCTTTAGACGCTATGCCACAAGCGAATTTCTATATCTATTCTATAGCTATGTACGAGTATGTATATTTGTATATACTTACATTGTACATGGTATAATGTACACAAAATTGTATGTATTACATGTAACTTGGATGTTGAGATAGTTTTTGCCCAAGTTTATGTGCATATTGTGTGGTATATATATAATTCATATGTGTGAGTGAAGGCTATGAAAATCGAAAGAAAAAAAATGAAATGCATCGTACATAGCCTGATGTTGTTATGGCCGCAAGGTTCAATTGCGCATGCAATTCGGATGGTGTACAATCTTCCAACGAGTAAAATTGCTCGAAATTGCAATTTGTTGTAGATATACACACAATATACATAATGTGTATATACTACGATTTAGCTAGAGGGAAAGGTCTGAGATTTTCTCAAGATATGATCAGGAATTTCAAGAGCTTGCCAGGCCGCACCGTATGCGTCTGTGTGTAATTAGGAAATGCAGTTTTCGAGATTTTGGCACGGAATTTGCTGGAAAGAAACGAACTTAATTTTAGATAAGAAAAGTTTGAAAATTCCAATGTAAAAAGAACATTGGAACGAAGTTTAACTCTTATAAATGGAAATCTATATGAACTCCTTAGAAAAACACACGTTTTCGTTTTGTTTGTGAATGTGTGTTTTTTCGCATTTACAATTTGAAGTTACATAAACGGTTATTTTTTTACGAATCATTTAAAAGTTATTTCAGAAAATCAATGGTAAGTTAATTTATATGCACATATTTGGAGTAAAGTTATGTAAGTTCTAGAGTATATTAGATATTATTATATATATAATATTATATGTTTTAGATTTTGATTTTATTTGTAACTATAAACATGCTACAGTGATTTTGTTTGTTTAGTATCCTAAAAGCAGATTCATAAATTATAAGCAAAAAACACCATATTTACACACTGCGGATGTAGGAGATAATCATTGCTTTAGACTAGTGGATTGACGAACGGATGCAAAATTAAGACTAGTTTGCTTTTGCGACCCATAGAGACAACATAAAGATAAAAACAATCTTCTAGAAATCTTCAATGTCATCGTTCGTTGGATTCTGAAGTAATCCAATTAACTACTTTCTTCAACGATAACGACTTCATCAAAAAACGTAATATTCATATTTGCGAGAATAGCAAATGGCATATGGATTAGAGTTGGCAACGATCTAGGTTCAGCAAAAATCGATTATTTTATAATAATAATAATAACCAATTGAGAGATTAATAATTTTAGGGGTTGAGCAAAATATGATAATATCCGCCTGCTTTCCTTGGAACTTGAATTATGACTATATTACCGGGTTATGTGTTGAACTTTTTCTCCATATCAGACGATTTCTCATCAACTCATCATTATCAGAATATTTTATAGTTAGGAACATTCATCCACTACGTACTTAGGGTCCATCACAATCGATATATTTGGGTGAAAAACATGTCTTTTCATAAACTTAGTATTATTCTTTGTCTGATTACACGATAAAGCTCTTCGAACGATATGCCTGCTTTAAATCTATCTATTCTTTTAAGTAATCTCTTTAAATAGATCAACTGTGCCTTCAAAACGATTATATGCATCCTTTTGATATTGCACCAATTTAATAATGACGAAACAAAGGACATTATATTTTAATAGATTCAATAAACGAATTGTAAACTTTTATTCATTGAGTGAAGAGTTATATAATTATCCTTTAGGCAAAAGAGTGTAGTCGATTTAAAATAATATTATACGTACATTATTAAAATTACATTAGTTTTTAGTTCATTTGTGATGGAAATATTGACGTACGAATCCCTTGATCATTTTTGGATTTAGTAACTTTTATCGATAACATATCCGAGGTTATGAAACATATTTTTTCCCGAGGACAAGCCTATTCTGAAATTGTAACTTTCAATTTAAGTTGTATAGATGGAATAAACGTTGTAAGGAATTAATTATGTAAAGAATAATATTTTCATACATTACTTCAAAATGAAACCATAACTTTGGCATTGAGTTTAAGAAGAACAGATTATTGAAGATCAACTTTGTATATTTATTTTATTTTTGTAAATTAGCTACTTTCTAATAAATTAGCTGGAACAGCAAATGTAATATTAATTCGCAAGAGCTGTTGTTAAAGGAAAAAGGGAATGTCGAGTGCAATCGTGAAAAATCTAATTCCAGGTATATTATAAAAGCTTTTTTTTAGCTTCAAATTTGACAACAAAATTTTACGTCTCCACTTAGATAAAATAACAGAAAAGAATAAATTTATACCCACATTTAATACATTAAAAAAACAATTGAATATTAGGGCTAAATAAACTAGAGGCCGATTTGTTTACCTTGGTTTAGCATTAAACATACTTAATGTATTTACATTTCTTTTTAACAGAGTAAAACAGAGTTAAAATACGGTCAGTTTAAAGTTAAACAGATGTGAAGAAATCAGTATTAAATCGATTTTCCGATTAAATCTGGGTTTAATTGAAAAAATATAATATGCGTACAAGTTTGCGCAAAATAATACATACAAATGATTATAAAAAAGCATTGAGTGTATTGTACACAGACACAACCAAACTTCACTACGACAGAAGTGCGAAAGCTCACAACAAAATAATGGGCGCCATTTTTAAAACTTACGCTATTTTAAATTTAGTGTGCTATTCGCGCAAAGTTTAAGCGTTAGCGCTTTAAATAACAATCAGACGCACAGTTTTAGTACTTCAGCTCCTCGACGCAAGGGCATGCCCTGGATTGCACCCCGAACGCATGCCCTCCACTTATAT
>JAAAKO020005466.1:0-20026 GCA_010015015.2 Bolitophila cinerea | reverse complement strand
TTTACTAAAAAATATATATATATATATATATATATATATATATATATTATTTGAATATATTTATAAATAAAATATTTAAATATATACAATCCTATATATTTGTCTTTATGTATCATTTATGTTTTTTTACATTTTTTCAAAAAAAATAATATAAAAAAAGTTTTATAATTATTATTTAATTACATTATCATTAATTATTAGTTAACATGAACAAATTATTATTGCACAAATTCGATTTAGATTTTCTTTCCTGTTTTATTTTTTTTTATTTATTTTAATATCAAAATTTATCAAAAATTAAACAAATCTTTTTACAGCAAATATTTTTTGTCAAACTATAAATATTAAAAAAAATGGAAAATTTAATTGTTTGTCAATTGTACAATTAAAAATTTTGACTGAACAAAAAACTCTCAATTTTGAAAAAAACCTTTTTTTAAAATGTGCAGTTTTTCGTTTATGAATTTCTTAATCGACAGAATCAAGAATCAATAAAAAAGCCTACAATTTTATATGATTCGCATCTATTTTTAAAACAAATGAACTTTTGAATGATCAAAAACCCTCAAAAAAATGTTAATTTTATGGATTGATAAGCCACATCGAAAGAGTCAAAAAGCGACGAGCCAAATAAACTTCTACGATTACATGCAATTTTGATTAGCGTATAGTTCTTATTTTCTTTCACTAGCTTTCGATGGTAAAACTGTTTTGAGTAATGGAATATGTCTGGCCTGAGATGTATATCGTCTTTGCCAGTCGTGAATAAGACCTGCAATTTCGATAAGCTACTATTTTTTTTAGCTTCTTGCATTCGCATTGTTATGACAAGTCTGGCCTGACAAGTACAGTGTCAGGCATAAATAAGATAAGATTAGTTCTTAGCACTGGCATGGGCATTACTTTTTTGTCAGATTATGTATTTTGTCCTGACAAAGGCCAGAGATAGAGATTAGCTTTGTTCTTAGCTACTTACATTCGCATAAAATATAGGAAAGTCAGTCAAATAATGTCAATATTATTTCTTTACAAACCACATCAAAAGAGTCAAAAAGCGACGAGCCATACACTTCTACGATTACTTGAAATTTGAATTAGTTATTAGTTAATATAGCTTCTTGTAAGCGGATTTGAATAGCAAGTCTGGCCTTATAAATAAAGTCTATTTAAGACCTAAATAAGGGCTCAAATTTCATATAGATTAGTTCTTAGATTTTTACATTTGCAAGAGATGTAGGAACTTTCATCTGTGCAATGGCAAGTGATTATTTAATTAAAATATTTTAAGATTTTCAAATAAAACAGCATTATTTTAATATTAGACTGAAAGTTATAAAAATACAAAAAAATAAACATATAATAGATGGAAATGGTGTGTGTTTTAAATTTATGATCATAATATCTATATAAATATATTTTTGTTCATATTTTTTGCCACAGTCATTTATGAAAAAGTTTTTGCAATTTTTAAGAAGAAAAAAAAACATTTTTTTCTATATGCAGAAAAAATACATTTCGCAAATGATAATATATTTTTCCATTTTATGCCCATTTTTTATTTTTGGAATAATAATCCAATTTTACTATAGAAATTTCCCAGTGTGTACGCCGCGTCGGCCGCGCAGCAATAATCAACAACAAAAGGCACGCGATATCTTTTGAAAATTCCAAAACTGCCAGCAAATATGCACAATGCACAATTACAATTGCACCACACACACACACACACCACATTTTTAAAGTGCTCGCAATATTGCAATAACATTAGGTACACATTTATAATATCAAGTAGTATAAATACTCGACCGATTGTAAATTGCTCTAGAAAATTGCATTGACATTAAGACCTTTAAACGAGTGGGCTACAAATGCACATTATATTGCATTTCTATATACTATAATACGAGTGGCAACATAAGTGTGTATACTGTATATATACTATGTTGTATGCTGGATAGAGAATCGCCATCGCCAGGCCGCCGCACCGCGTCGTGGACATTTAAAATGTGTAACAACAATTACGTTTCACAAGCCAGGCGCGTACTCGCACTCGCTGATTGGGTATATATACTATATGGTTATAATACTATACATTATATAATACATTTATATTGCGTATAATTGCATTATATATGTATACGTGTATGTCTTGAACAACGGGAGTGTTGAGTTAACTGTAATTTGTTAAAACACCGTCGTGCTCTTGGGTGTTCGGTTAAACGCGCGCAATTTAGCGTGTGTGTGTATGTGTGGGGGCAGCAGCGCAATGAATTGTCGATTATTAAATGGCGTATCAAATTATAAAATTCATAATTCATAAATTGAGAAAAATACGGAATTCTTTATTTTATTTTATTGTATTTCTGACTCTTGAGCTGATTTAAAGGAATTGGTAATATTTTTGTTCCATCGGTCTGGATTTTTAGCTATAAACTTGTTACATAATTTCTCTATAGAAAACCAACACGCAGAACCTTTTCTATGTAGATTACGTTTTTAAAACATTTTTTAGAAAATAAATTAAACATATTTGTCAAAAAAATTGAGCCTTACATATATATATAAATCCTTCCTTTTAAATCCGGAAAGGCACAATAGGTCCAAATTGAGACCTGCGTGCGTTCGTCTCTTTTTTAGAGACGTATATTCCAACATCAATCTAATGTAATCTATATATAAATAACTTTATTTTAAAAATAACCAATATCAGCTTGGGTCCGATGACTTGATTCAGGAGGCGTTCAACGGACTCGCCGACGACAACAGGGCAAAGACCTGTCATTCTGGCCGCATTACCTGGCCACTCTGAACACCGGCTGTGTGACGAGAATAGCGTGCCCTCCCATTAAAGGCCGCACCATATTGATTTATCAATATGCTCTTCTAACTTGGCTCTGAATTTCGACTGGTCAGTTCGAAAGAACACATCACTTCAAAACAGTGCTGAAATACTGGAGAAGCCACGTTGGCAAAACTCCTCCTCCCCAAGTGGCGAGCCTAACAAGGTTCATAGTATGGAAACAGTTTCAAAATAAGATGACAAATGCTATATCGATACTAAATAACGCATCCGATCTGTCAGTGAGGTATAAGTTGTTGACGTAGACAATTATTATACCGAGAGCTGAACGAGGAATTTCAGAAAAAGTACAAAGCCAAAACACAGAAGTTTAAAGAAGTTCAGATGACTGCGTCAAGCAAAGAATCATACATCAACTATGCAAGAGCTCAGGACAAATTAAAAAAGGAGTAAAATTGAGAATGCTGGAAGGATTGAAGAGTTTCTGCTCGTTAATTTTGATAAGGACTCGCCAATGTCTGTTATGTGAAATATGGATCGCAAATACCGGGTGATAAACCCTAGCAGTTACATTTATAACATCGGATGAATGGCTAAATTATCTGGACAAAACCACATCTAATCAAAACGAACAGTAAACGGTTGAACTTCATGCGGTCAATATGACTTCTCCTTATCCATATGACTACAATTTGTTCGGTTATAGAGTACGGAATGGTTGCGTTTACTGCACTCACTATGACACGGATGCTGATTCTACAACGAATTCAATGGCAAGCTCTAAGAATTTGCTTAGGGCTCGTAACAACACGCACAGGACCACTCGAAGTTTATTGTGGTATTCCACCGCTCGACCTCAGACTACAGCAAGTAGTTATGCTGTATCTCAACAAATCTATCCCGGGAGATTTGGACCGGTTCTGCTTCTCTATATTGCCAAAAGTTTCAATGGAGCCCTGGTATTCCATATGTAACACGTTAATTTAAGTCGTCCCCTCCTAGTTATTTTTCGCAGGATTTGGTGTTATCCTCACAATCTACTCAAAGGTCACATAAACCGGGCGAACATTATAGAGCGCCTACTATGCGAATGTGGTAAAAACGAGACGGTGGAATGGATGCTAAGGGAATGTAATTTAAGGTGCCCATGCAGATGCGATGTGACAAGGAGTTTCAACGGGTATTCTATAATCCTCCATGGCACAAAAGGGACATCGTGGCATCATGCCATGTTAAGTCATACCCGCTTAGAGCAACCTACCAATTATTTCAAATCAACAACATCAACTTATAGCTTTCTTATTTATTTTGCTTATTCGTCATCCCAACTAATAATTCATTACTACTTTGGTAATTTTTCATTCATATTATGCATTTTATGACCGATTTTTTATAACAAATTAGTCATTTTGGCTAAATCGTTAGATTATTTAGTATAGTCTTTAATATAGTCTCTTTAATTATACCAATGAGTATTATTTACCAATGGCTATAAATAATATTGATATTATTTTTATTTAGCCCATTTGATAGCTATTTGGCTAGATGTATAGTGCAATTTGGTATTTTTACTAAGATTTTTAAATGTCATTTAGCAAAAAAATGTACTTTTTAGCCAATGCTCTTTGGTCAAATAAACAACTAATTAGCAATGAAAAGTTATTAAGCAATAAAATGTGCGAATTAATAATTTTAATAATTTTATATTACTTTTTTAACTAATTGCTGAACCTGGCGATTAAACAGTGCAGCTTGGTCAAATTACCGGCTGATTAGTAATACAAATATGTCATTCCAAATCTACAGAGAGATCGTGGATGATTTGCCTATGATGGTATTGTTATGTAATAATAACGAACCAACTTCGAATTATGAATAAATTGATAATACAAATTTAAGGGGGGATAACGTGGCGTCCACCTCAGATGTGTTTTAACTATTACTATTTGTTCATTGAAAACTATACAAAGATGTTAAACTAATGATCAGTAGAATATTTTGCTAGAACTTTACAACTGTCAAAAAAACCACTAAATTTAGTTTAAATATCAATTTTCAAAATTTTTAATTAGCATAGTACGCAGATTTAAATTAATTCGACTTCGACTTATCGCAAGCCTAATTTCGGAGGTGGGTTAATTTTACATGCAAATAAGTCAGAATTAAATGTAGCCTTGTCAAAGAAAACACGGAAAATACTTATTGCTGGATTTTAAAGTACTTGCGATGGTTCAGAGAACCTCGCCAAATATTCAATTTTACAATCCTTCATAAAAACACAAAAAAAGTAGTTGAAATACAAAATAATTATTATTTGGTATAATTTAGTAAATACTAAATAATTATTATTTGAAATAATAATTATTATTTGAAATAATAATTATTACTATAATATAAATATTTAAGCATTTGCATTAGTAATTTGACTAATTTTTAGTTGGTTGTTTAAATTCATATTTAAAAGAATTACCTTGGATATATTTTTTTAAATATATAAATAATTTTCCAAATACAAAATATTAAAAAATATATATTTGCAACTATAAAAAAAAAAGTATTATTTTCGTACTAAATATTTAGTATTTAATTGTTTTTAACTACTGTCACACACTGCTTATTAGAATTTAAAAAATCACACATACAATTAAAAAAAATCAAAATATTAAGCACTTTTTTTAATTTTCACATGCAATTTTTGTGTTTTGTGTTGTTTGTTTATTTTGAATAAAAAATTTTTTTCTGTCAAACAAGACACAAAAACAGGTTAATAGTACGCAACCAAATAAATTAAAACAATTTTTCTTCCCTTTCTTACATTTTGTAATATTGCATATAATCTGTTTTATTTTTGTTTTTTAGTTTAATTTTAGTTCTGAACCTTATTATCCTTTTTCATCATTTACTATATATATATATATATATATATATATTATGAATTATTAAAAAATATATATTTTTGCCCACTAGCCCAAAAAAAACTTTTGCTGAAGTGGCTTAATAAAAACAAATCTTTTTGAGGAGGAATGAAATGAATCGAATAGTTTTTTTATAAATTCAATTTAGATTTTCTTGCTTGCTTTATATTTGTATTTTTCATATTTTATGTTTATTATTTAATATCAAAATTTGTCAAAAATGGTATATTTTGGTAGATATACACTTTTTACGTTATTTCTCTAAAGAAAACCAACCACATAGAAAAACTTCACAATTTTTTTAAAAAGAAAAAGTTCACACATTTCCTATGTTAGATAGAGTTCTTTCTTTCCTATAGAACATATCTTTAAAAGTTAAATTTTAACTATTCTCTGTAGGAAAACATAATTTTACAAAATAACCTAAAATTATTTTTTATAGATAATCTTAATAATATATAGACACTAAAAATGATCAAATACAAAGTGATTATTAAATATTAAAACAGAGTATAGGATTGGTCTTTATTGAATACTGCCACCTTTTCTTTAAATATAGTCATTCTGTGTATTTCGTGTTAAATAATTATTAGACAATAAATCAGCCTCGCCGATTTCATCTTATCATTGGATCAATAATATGCTAAAATTCTTCGCCACAAAACCTGAAACAGAGGTCAATGCGACAAATCAATTTAAAGTAGGCCTACGTGTGATTTCGCGATCGTTATTTTTTCCTCTAATTTAGTAAAACTGAGTGCTCGCACGAACTGCGTTTACATATTGAAATAACAAAAAATCTTAGATTATCTTTAATATACATATATATACTTATATAGTTGTAAACACAATGTAGGTATATACAATCTAATTTAACAGAGCCATTTTGTGTCTGTGTCGATTGTTTGCGTAGTGCTGGCGTTTTGCGACCGACGGCAACGTCGAAACATTGTGTAAGCGCAGCGGTAATATTATGCGTGATCTCTTTAAGTGGTCTATTGGCAGGCATCTACAGTTTTATTTGTAGAGAATGAGATCATGCGCATGTGATATATTGTTTTGGTTTGAATTACATTATCGAGGTCTTTGGCAAAGTGGTTCTATAGCAGAGAGAGAGACAAATGCACAGAAGTGATTGTATAGAAATGTGTCGCGTTCTTGGATTGCTTGAGTTCTGCAGATTGCATAAAACTGTTTTGTACATGATTCAGATTCTGATAAGTTGAACCATTTTTGAAAGGTTGATTTAAAGTCGATGTTTGCTGAGACTATTTGCAAGACCTCAGGATGTAGAAAGGGGTTTATTTTTCTTTTACTTTTGTATATATTTGCGCCCGAAATATTTTTTTTTGTTACGAAGAATGAATTTTTTGTACCATAAATATTTTTTTGTTACATTTTTTCAAGTTACAATAAATATTTTTTTGTTGCCAAGATTTTTTTTGTAACATGTATTATTTAGTTTTGTACAATTTAAAAAAAAAAAAAATCTTTTTTATTGTTATTGTCAAGATAAGGTCCATCGAATTCCGCTAAAAACACTCTTTGCATTTACGGTAGAAGCGGGGTAGCTGAGTGTTCCTTAAGCTCGATTGGTACATTTTTTATGTTGTTATCCTAAATATGCTGTAGCCTCTAGGTGTACTTGTATTTATGTTATAATGATCACTTTTAAAACTTCGTGTAAAAGTAAAAAAGAATTTTAAATAAATCGGTAAAATTAAATCTCGAGAATAATGTCTAGATCTAAGGAATTAGGCTTCTAGCCAATTTTTAAATAGATGTATAAAATCAGTTATTAGTATTGAAATTAGTTTTTTTTTTTAAATCAGTGATTTTTTTTTTTAAATCAGTGATTTATTTTTTATTAAACAGAATTTTTCTTAAAATAAAAAACTAGTTTTTTTTTAAAAATCAGTAATTTTCTTATTATAAATACAGCGATTTTCTTTATATAAAGTCAGTGATTTTCTTTGTAGAAAATCAGTGATTTTCTTTTTAAAAAAACAGTTTTTTTTTTAAACAGAATTTTTCTTTAAATAAAAACAGTACTTTTTTAAAAAAAACAGTATTTTCTTATTATAAATTCAGCGAATTTTTTTATATAAAGTCAGTGATTTTCTTTATATAAATTCAGTGATTTTCTTTGTACAAAATCAGTGATTTTCATTGTATAAAATCAGAGATTTTCTTTGATGATCTTCTTAAAATATAATAACATAAACAGTAATTTTCATTGTGTTTTTTTGTATAAAAAATATAGTTGTTTGGACAAATTGTTTGTTATTTTTAAAGAAACTAACATTTCAAGGCTGCCACAATATAACAGAAAATATTTGGACTTTGCGTGGGAGACAAATTATTAAATTATGTTTATAGTTTGGCATATTAATTTAGGAGGAATTGTATTAACTGATACCCAGTCTAAAAATTATTAAAAATTATTGTGATTGTATAATTGTATCAAAAACTACCTGAAAAATGTACGGACTCATCGCCATAAAAATATTAAAAAAAAACAATCGAAAAAAACCATTGCATAAATGAACGAGCTGCTCCGACATCTCGGCGAGTTGGATCGAAACGAAAAACGTCTTAGCTGCTGTTAAAGCCGCTATTAAAAGACATTTACGCCGCTGTTCTGTACCGCTGATTGTTACAGATTTTCAAGGTTTAATGTGAACGTACTTGCTTTGAACATATATACCAATATTATACGGCACATACTTACTTACTAAATCGTACAATAATACAACATTGTATACAGCAGCATGAATTATGATTAGCGCTTAAAGTACACATAAGCATATAAACACTCGCACACATGGTCATACGCTTTTTCATTAAACTTTATATATAGATTGTTATGAATAAACATGCACGCACATAGAATAATACACTGAATAATATGTACGTATGAGTGTGTGTGTAATGGCAGGCCGTTTATAATTTCCGACACAATAATAAACATAAATATTTATCGATTGATTTGATGACGACGACACGTGTATTTAGCACTGTGCGTATTTTTGGAGGTCAGCCCGCAGCGTCCGCGCCGCGGAACCGCTCCGTGCCGGTCGCCGTGTATGAATTGAATTGTTTTTTCATTGTAGAATGGTGTTTTTTTATCTGCGTACATTTTAATAACTTAATAATTATAGAGAATTGCGTATTGAGTGTACAAATTGGTACGTTTGTTGGGCGAACGAAGCGGCGCGGCGGTGCGGCGAGGCGGCTCAGTAGAATCGAGTGGAACAAAGAACGTGCGGTTTTTGGTTTATACCTAATGGAAATATTGATTGTGTTTTTTTTTTTTAAAATACCCCCTATAGCTTTTGAGAATAAAAACTGGAAGGTAGATAGTACTAGCCGGTGGGACTTCCTACAAAAATTTACTAAATATTGAATTAGTAAATGTTGTATAAAACAAGTTAAATATTGATTACAAAAAGGCTATTGTTAAGAGAAAATATTACGTCAAAAACTACTCATCAAAGTTATCTACGCTGATTTTTGAATATTCTGTGTTATTAATTATAAACCTATTCCTTTTTTTACTCTTTTTGTTTTCTTTCATTAAATTAAATCTGTATTCAAAATTATAAACATATTTTCTAAAATTAAATGATTTGGTTGGACGGTTCGTCTCTTTTTTACTCTTTCGTTTTGTTTTCCTATTTGTTAGTCGGAAACGTATTTCAGTATTTTTGTTTATTCGACAGTTTATGTTGTCCATATGATGATGCAAGGTTTGAATAAAAAAAAACATTTTCTTTCTATAAAAAGTTGTTAAATTTTATCTATAGAAAAACTATATATTTATAAAAACAAATACTTGGTTCTTGGTTGAAATACACACGTCATCTTGATAGACAAACGCAAAAGGTATATTTCTCAAAACCTGATGCATGAAACGCAGTTTTTTCAATATCATCAGGATTTATATAAATCTATAGGTATTCGGGCGACAAACGGCAAACACTGGAAGTTCTCTGACGACTATATGATGAATGACGTCATGTTTGCAAGCAGAATTATTGGGTTATATTCATGAATTCTAGTAGCAGATCATGGAATGCATCTTGTTTGTTCATTGATGATATATTCAATGATTGACCGGAGCATGCAGACTTTTTTTGTGTTGTCACACAATCTTTTTTGTTTGAGGTCAACTAACAAACAAAGCTATTTGAGAAAATCAGCACCAATAATAAGCTCTGTCGACGTCGGCAACTATAATGAACCATTTTCCCAAGTCTAAGTTTAGTAGTTTCTCACCGTATGTTTTGATTAACATTCCATTGGAAGCAGAGAGATGATAATCTTGTGGGTATCTCTTTTGCTCTTGTGAAGATGGAATAATGGAAACGTAAGTGCCAGTATCGATGAGAAAGGATTGTTTGGATACTTGATCAGTGATAAACAGGCGGCTTTGATTGGCCCATTTAGCGACTGGTCTGACGAAACATTAAGCATTGTGGAGCGAAACCGACTTCTTGATCTAGACTTAGATCGACCATGATATGATTTATTTGAATCAGAATGATGAGATAATTTTGTCTACAAACTAGCCATTTGTTTGGTAGGATCGTGGATTTGACGTTGTAATTGTTGAATGGAGTCATCTTAACGAGGCATCAATTTTGCTTTTTTAATTATTTTATGTTACTTCGCTTATTCGATCAGCAATGTTTGCCAGAATACTCAACTCAATGTTTAAACCATGTGCTGTCAAAATTGATTTGATTTGAGATGGTAAACGTTAGGTCCATAATAACTTTAATAGTTCTTCTGATACGGCTCACGCATTTCTCGAAGAAGTTTAGGTGTTTTTTTTTCATCCAATGAAAAATCCTGCAAAAGCTTTGTTTGGAATCAGCATACAGCTGAATCATCCTATTCTCTATAATCTGGTAAGTTTTCGATTTTGCCGGACCCAGAATAATATCACTGACTTGTGCCAATATTAAAGACTTAATACTTGCGACAATCGTACGGTATTTTTTTATTTTCCGATCTAATACCAGAAGTGATAAACTGTGTTTCAACTTGGCTGAACCACAGTGATGGATTTGTTTTCCAGAAATGCGGTATTTTAATAGAAATTTTGGAAAATATACCTAAACTCAAAACACTGCAATATATTAGACATGGTTCGTCAACACATGCTCTGCTTCAATTGCCTTCGCCCTAACCACATGGCACAAACCTGCCGCTCTGGATGCTGTCGAATCTACACAATCTGCACATCACACAACATTGGGCAATCCTCGCCAACCATCATCCAGCGATTCGGCTGCAAACGACCCTGAAACTCCAAGCAGCAGCGGCACCGCCTCTTATCATGACCATAATGCGAATCCAGTTTATTGTCCATAATTGTCGATAATCCATTATTGTCGATAAGATAATAGGTTTGGACGTGTACGGTAAGCTATGGATAAGTAGTCTCATTCCAGGCGCAGACGGCATTCCGACTGCACAAAAGGCAAAGTTAGGTTGGGACTTATCAGGACCAATAACAACAATCGTCGAGCATTATTGCTTTTAACTTTAAAATTTTAATCCCCACCTGGACATAGAGAGGATAATGTGAAGGTTCTGGGGAATCAAAACCCTGCTGAAGAAAAAAATGTCGAAACGCACTTCCAACAGACGCATCAACGCAATGAGCATAGACAATACATTGTCGAGCTACCCTTCAACGAGCAAGTCACTAATATTTATTTAAATTTAAATATAATATATATTATATATTATATTTAAAATATTACCTAGTACACAGGTTTTAAAGGAATTAATACAGTAGCACCACACGTAAGTATTCAAAACTTACATATAATAAAAAAAAACAAAACAGCTTTCAAATAAAAAGTTGTTAACATAAAATAATACATAATTAAGCAATTATTAAATAATAAAACGATAGAGTCATAATGAGACGAAACGACGTGGTTTTGTTTTTACTAACAATTTCCTATGTATTTTAAAGGATGTTAGGGGGCAGGAGTTTAGCGATAGGTTGTTTTTTTTTTATAATAACGGCACAGTTTTAAAGCCGATTGAAACTTCAACTGTTAATTTTAAATTATTTAATATAAATTATAATTTAAATATAAATTTAGTCCAAATTTTTTTCCCATATCGTTAAAAAAAACGCACATAATGCAATGTTTCTTATATTTGGAACAAAGACCTTAATTTTTTTTTTTTTAAGTAATTTAGTTTATTTTGATCACAATAAAAAAAATGTTTTTTAACATTATTCTCTTTTTTCATATCTTGTTTTTTATAATATTCTATTTCAATTTTAGTTTGATTAGAATCTTTTTTTTTAAACTTGTATTTATAAAACTGTTTTTGGACAATATATATATATTTGATAGGGCAATTAAAGACGATTTGAATTTGTGGCAATATTTGAAAAACAAATTTGGTCAAAACACTTTCTGAATATTAAAATAAGTTTTTGTTTTTATGTTGATGTTTTGATAACTTGAACAACCAAAAAACACATTAAGCCTAACCCCATCAAACTTCAAACTGCGTAATTGATTATATTTAATATTATTTTATTTAATTGATTGATGATTACCGCAGGTTCTTTTACACAGTGAGACGTTTCTCTTTGTTGACGCTATTATGATCAAAATCGTAAATATAAAAATATTAAAATATCTAATATCTAAATTCGGCATGATTTTTATAAAATATTTATATAAATTTATGTGTGCGTGACGAAATTCTGAAAATAATAATCCCAAACATATTTATGCCTGAAATACACATAAAACCAATATACCAATTGACTAAAAAAACAAATGTCTGGAAAAAAAACCAAAAAAAAACGAAAAAACCAAATCTTTATTTTTTTTTCAAATATTGTAATAGTTTTAGCAATACTACTTTGATAAATGATATTTTATTTTTTTTTGATGTTTTTTTAATTAAAATAGCGCGCACAATAAAAAAAAACTATTTTCGAAATTGTCTTAATTGTCTTTTACTTTATTTTTGATAAGCAAAAAGATTTTTTAAAGATTTTTTCAGGCTTTTTAAGGTTTTTGCTTTGAGTATTTTTTTCAGGCATTTGGGTTTTCAGGCATTCGGTTTTCAGGCAAGTGATTTTAGGATTTTGATTTCAGGCAAACGACATCAGGATTTCATCAACAACCCTTAATTTATATAAATTATATTTTAATATTAATAATAATAATAATAATAATAAAATTATATAATATATTATATTACAATGGGACAATTTTAAAGCCAATTGAATTATTGGAAATTTTTAAAATTCCAATTTTATGTTTTTTTTATATAATTGGCTTGGTGATGAAATAGTGATGTCGCCTAAAATCGAAATCCAGAAATCAATTGCCTGAAAGACGAAATGCCTGAAAAAATCTTGTAAATCAAAATGCCTGAAAGCGGAAAAATTTTGAAATATTTTTATTGGTGTCGTTTTATTACTTTAAGGGCATCCAATTTAGATTACTCCATATAATTCAATTGATTGATATTTAAATAGGAAGATTTGGAATATTTGAATTAAAAATTATAAATGTTAGAACTAATTTTAAACAGCGATTTAAAAAATATATATTTATTTATGTTATTTTTAAATGGTACGATTTTTAATCATTTGTTTGTTGGAATTTTTGGAAATCTCGTTTTTTTAATTCTTTTTACGATATTTATTGAAAAATTGCACCTTAAAATTACAAAATCAACTTAAACCTCAAAATATCAAAATACCAAAAATACCATCCAGTCTGACGTAATTATACCTCAAAGAACACACCGAGAAAGAGTAAAAAAGCGACGAACCTCAACGTGGCGCGATATCAATAAAATCCCATCAAGTTCACAGAAAACTTTATTGTTTCATTGTGCAATAACAAGCGCGCCTGCTCGACGACGCGATGCAGTCAAGATTCTTAGCGTTCCCCATTAAACTCGACGCGCAGTCACCGCGATTCGAACAAGTCAATTTAACGGCGGCTGTCGTCGGTGTGGGTGTTTGTCTCTGTGTATGTGTGTTAAATAATATACATGCACAATTGCACATGCACAATTGCACATGCACTATGGCACATGGCATATATACACACACACAGTCGCGACAAACATACGCACACACGCGTCGTGTCTATATCACAACAATCGTTAGTGCCAATTAAACAGCACCTTTAGTATATACTCTCGAGCACCCGAGCGCACTGTAAAGTATTAAATAAATAAGAAATCGCGATTATCTGCGCGGCGTCCGTTTTTTTGTGTCCAAAGGGACACACACACACACATGCATACAATACATACGCGCAGTCATTGTGAACACATACACATACACAAAGTCGCGTGCGAGTGCATTAAATGTCATTACAACACCCTCGGGACCGTAAATATCCGGCCGCGGTTCGGATCGTATTCGAGAGCGCGTCAAGCAGCGCCTCCGAGCTCCGGTTCGCCTCGAACAAATGTTATTAACACTACAACGAGTAAATACTGCCTCCCGCCGCCCCTGCGTTGCTCCTCGCGCAATGCATTATGCCACTCATAACATAAATTGAGCGCGCACTAAGGTTATTTTCTTATAGATATATACTATATAAATAAATAGTATTTTCGTAGAGCTGTATAGATGCGGCTGGTGTTGCTCATTATAACAAAAACCGAAGCTACACACTCACACATACAAATAAATAGTATACACGTAAATACGAGAAAAACGCCGTACACACATTTATATATAGTATTTTATCGTATAATATAGATAGACAATTTATGGATCCGCTTACCTCGGGAACGGTGGTCTGGTACGGAGTGTTAACGAACACAGGTGCATTGTCATTTACGTCCGATACACGGACAATAATTGGAATGTTGCGCTTGCGTCTCGTCGAGCGCACCGTGCAAGAAATCTGGCCACGGAAAAAAGAAATTGCGAATTAATTTTATTTGTGTGAACGAGATTATTCTGTGTAAATTATATAAAATGTATATATATATATATATAAGATAAGAAACCGCACAGCCGGCAATTATATATATGTTTATGTTTGTTTCGCACTTACCTGGAACACGATGTGGCTGAGATTCTCCTCGTCGCGATCGAGTGCCTGCAGCAGTTGCAGATTCTTGCCGTTCAGCAGGAACAGTTTATTGCCTTTGGGAAAGACCAGCTCTAGGGCGATCTCTGTGTACGGGTCACCGTAGATAGGCAGTTCCGCCGGTGTGGTGCGTTGGCCAACATCTGCAAATGATTCAGTTTTATTATATTGTAGATTCGATATCTTTGATTTTGTTTAATTCGCTACTGCTTCACAATAAATATCCGCGATGCTCATCAGACAAAAAAAACACATTTCTTCGAATCTTGTGAATTTCTGTAATCCGCGCCTACATAACACAAATTGCGTATTCAAGACGATATTTTCCGCCCACCCGTCACCGGGTACACGAAAACCCATAAAACACGGTGTTTTGTGATTAAGCTCATATTAAACATTTATTTTATATTTATGAAAAAGATTGATTCTGTGCGTAGCTTTCGCCGAAAGAGATTTACTGGTCTGTACGTTTTTCAATTCGCATTTAATTTAATTTTTGAATACCCGCAATCGCAAGTGTGACGCAATGCGCGAGCATGACATTAACGAAACATAATGAATTTTGTTGGATGATTTATAGTGTTAATTTTAAACAATAAAAAAACGGTGTTTTATTTAACTGGGGCCGTTAAAATGGACGGGACTTGACTTGATGACTTGAGATTTACATCCTGCGGTATATTTAGACATTGGAAATCTTTACTGATTACTAAAAACCATTCGAAATGTTTTGGTGATTTATAGAAGTCTTCTATTAAGGAAAATTATTTTTATAGAATTCTGTATTTTGATGCAAGTATACTGGGAGATTTTTTTAGCAAAAATGTGTGGAATGTGGATCATGGAGCCATCAAACAATTTTGGAGAAAATGTGGAGTTTCTTGATTTAATTTCAGAGCTATCTTCCTAATTGTTTTTAAAGTAGCGCAATTGTCAAAGGTCATTGGTTAACCCGCCAGAGGCCAAAAAATAAAATCTGAGAATTGTCTTCAGTGATTCATTTAAGGGGTATCTCTTCCCATATGTAGTTTTTGAAAACGCGCAATGGTCAAAGGTCATTGGTTAACCAGCCAGAGGCCATCATTTAAATATGTTTTTTTTCAATGATTCATTTATTTTTAAGGGATATCACAACCCATATGTAGTTTTTGAGGTATCCCAATGGTCAAAGTTGGTAAACCCGCCAGAGGACAAAATTAAAATGTGGGAATTTTCTTCAATGATTCATTTCATAGTTCCATATTGTACTATGCCCGGGTGTACTGTTGGTTGTCCACAAATCAGACTGATTCCATAGCAAACTCTGCTCTCTTTCCAAATGGTAGTAGGTCTGGTAAAATCCGGAACGCACTGACAGTGTTGGCTCTGGTGTTGCAAAGTGCTTTTTGATATGAAGTGGATTGAAGATCTCACCGCCCTTACCGTAGTTTGAGCTGTCGAACAGTCCGATCCTGTGTAGGTGTTTTTTAGTCTGCAGTGTCCTGTGAAGAATATACAAAACAGGCTCATATCTTTTCGCCTAAGGTTGAGCGCGGATTTGGTATTTGTGGAACATGTTTTTTTTGAAACAGTTTGTTTTAAAGTTCCAGTGGGGTGCCTGTCGAGAAAGCATCAAGTTCCTTTATTTAGCTTTAACTAAGGGTTGACAATATGCCAAAGGAGGGTTTTGGGTCATTAAATAAGTATCGCTATAATTTTTGGCAACGATGACAACGTTCTAATTGCCTGGGATCCCAGAGTGACTTGCGACTTAATTCAAACTCCCGTAGTTGTGGAGTGATGGATTCTGTAGCTCATTCCAGGAATTAGGCACTAATCTGGACGCGAATCTGTAAGCTTCTAAAGCCTCAATGTACGCCTGGCTATCAGAGCAAATATAGAAACGATTGTTACTACAATTTGAGAGCGATTTCTCTGGCGCATGCTAGGATAGGCAAAAATATCGGTCTGGAACATCGAAGCCTATTGCGAGAGAGATCTCGATAGACGGGGTGCCAGCCCGGAGTATTCCAGCAAAAGTTTTACATAATTGGAGGGAGCCAATCCGGTCCGTAGGCGGGATTGTACCACTGTCCAAATTCTAATTTTCTTTTGTCTCTACTGACTCCAAATTTTCTTTGAAAACATAATTTTTGAGTGAGGTAGTCAGACGGCATATTTAAATCCGGTCTGGCTGAGATAGTTTAATTCCATAAAGATGGGTGACCAATAGAGGAAAGCTTCCAGCAGCCATTCAGCTGGAGCATATAGGCCGCTTACCTGGCCTCTGATTCTATAAAGAAATGGAGCGGTTGCAGATAAATAGTACCTTTAGGGTGGCTCCATGGTCCTATAGCACCTTTTCGCATTGCACTAGATATACCACTGCAAAAAAGCCGCTGGAATCTTTCAAGCTGTCTAATGACAGTACCTTTTGCCCAGCAACATCTATACATAGAAAACATTCGCCAAGGTAGCTAGAAATAACTGAGGTTAAGGAGAAACCGAAAAGTTGGGTAAGTTTACTACAAAGGAGTGAATGGGAAACCGTATCAAAGAGAACGAGAAGAGCACTATGTTTATGATCAAAAGTTCGTAGAAGATCATAAGGTTAAGTAGTGCTGTTTCGACAATTCGACTCTTGCAAAAATCTGACTGGATAGATATTTTAAAGATTATGATTATGATCATCCAAGTAAGTCTCAATCTGACTTTTCAGAATTTTCTCAAAAGACCTTTGACAAAGCAGAAAGAATGGAGATAGGTCGAAAATCTTTCAGCTCTTGAGAACGGATTTTTTTATGATATTATATGAGAAATATGGAAGTTGTGATGGAGAAATTTAAAATATATAGAAAATACTAAGCAATAATTGGCAAACGCATTTTTAAGAGCCAATTTTGGATATTGTTAAGTGATGTTCACATCGAGGTCTTCCTTAGGTGGTTGTTTATTAATATAACTGAGAGAACTGTCCCATCCATTATTATGGTCCATTGCAATCTACCGATTTTGATGAGTTTATCAATTTCCTGCTCCATTGCTAATTTAAATTTTAAATTTTAATATTTTCAAACCTATATTCTCGCCTCCGAAATATCTTTGCTCAGTGGCTCAGCTCATGCGAAACAATGAGTCCCAATAAATTCCTTGCCAAACGGGTCTAATAAACATATCGCTTCTTATTTACTTCTTCGATCTCAATGGTGTTGGTACAAAAATCTATCGACCATGACTTCTCGAAAATATTTCTTCTATAAATATATAAAATAAATATATTTAATGTTATATATATGTATATATATATATATATATATATATATAAATATATATTATATTTATCACCATATTTCCAAAGTACACATTTACCGCAATGTGTATATATGAATTTGCTGCGAAAAGTAACGCCAGAGAGATAAGCATTAGCATTTGCTCTGGTCCGTGCTCAGCGTTCTCCGTCAACACCTTCTTTTCGACATAATTCTTGGGATTTAAATTATGCGCACACAGCCATTGTGAGCAAGCCATAATCAGAACACAGCTCGCGGGCCTATACGTACAATGGAAACGGCGCATTACACCAAGTTTATACTAGAAAGATATAGTATAGTATAGTATGTGCAATGTGCATGCATGCAAAAGTGCATGCTTGCATTTACGTTTGAAGCATCGTATATTTTGTACTTTCATATTATCCATTCGATGGGAAGAAAAACAAAAATCCACCTCTGCATGGTTTTTTGAATATTTAACAACAGATACTAGCAAAATATTCCTCCGACATAATAAATTATTAAATTATCCAATATAAATGTACTTACAATTGCCTCGGCTCTCCTCAATGTCCAGAATGATGTTCGTCTGGCCCGTTTCCACCTCGCACAGTTGCGTCTTGCCGAAGATACCTCGCACGCTTTGGCACAAGAACAACACCATCAGCAGCCACAGCCATATCGTCTGCAAAAAGAAGAGAAAAAAACGAACGAATAAATAATTATGAATTTAATTATTAAATACCGGGAATCGAATGAAACGAAAATCGTGAGCTTATCACTCAGTCACATCTTCAGCAGGTAAATAAATACCTATATAATATAATATATACGTATATATATATTATAATAATATAATTTATAATAAAATATATACAGCGTGCGAGAGTTTACTGAATGAACGCGAGGCTGCACCTTTAAGTGAATATTGAATGTATATATATGTACATTTTTCTGCGTATTACGAAATGTTTATATCAAGTATTTTATATAAATATTTACAAAAAAAATAAATACATACATACTCTTGAATTAAAGCACGGTGCACACTTGCGCGGGCACACTGCTCGTTCATTTAATACGCGCGGGAAATGGTTTTAAATACGCGGACGACATTTGAGATTGCGCGTGTTTTACATATAATTATTTAAATATATATAATATTCTCTGCAGGTAAATTCAACACACGCATTCAAAACCTCTCGCTGGTTAATAATAAATATCAGAAATATTGATATTAATTATATGCAATAATAATGTCGTTTGCATTGCAATTTCGCACGCAGGCACGGCGCGTTTTTTTCTATATGTGTATATCAATTAGGAATAACAAGCGCCTTGAGGAACACAGCCTCCTCATGCGGCACTGGTTTCGCGGTATATTATTTAACTTTGGATACGGATTATGGATTTAATGACTTAATTGAACTGAATGGATACACGCCATCGTGCGACAATGTTTATACAAGCGGGTCCGGAGGCGTTATTTTAGAGTAAAACATTTAGAGCATTCATTGAGATTGACGATTGATAGAAATCAGTCACCGGTGCTATTAAGGAATTGTTTGACGGAATTTGCAAGAGCAGTGGGCAGATGAGGCAGTTCCCGGATCTTATTCAGCACATGTTCTAATGTCAGTTTTAAAACATCTAACTGACTATCAAAAGTATAAAAACATCACATTGACTATCAAATTACATTATAATATTGTATAGCTTAAAATCTTAAGCTCATTGAGAAAAACCAAAAGGCCTTTCAAATCAAATTATTGCGTCGCACTAAATATCTATGCTTTATATTGTTTTTAAAAATATTTTTTTCAAGAGAATCTGAATAAGAGGACCAATGTCCCATTATAATTTATTTGTTTTCTTGAAATTTTTATTAAAATTCATGAAACAAATGAATAAGAATAAGAATCGTATTATAACAATCGTATTATTCGG
>JAAAKO020005465.1:0-36751 GCA_010015015.2 Bolitophila cinerea | reverse complement strand
GGCTGTTTAACCCGCAGTTTACCCTCATTTGATGTAAAGGCGAATTAGCTCGCACACTTTTGCGTTCATAATCGCGAAGCGGCAAAAACCGAGCCCAAAATATAAGTGAGCTTGTAATGAGGCGATTGAAGTCTCCCTCACTCACTCGCTCGCTCGCAAAAGTTCAGAATCCACCAGATGGTATTGTTTTAGATTTTTTTTATTAATGAAATGCATGGTTTTTGCTAGTATTTTGTTTGTTTTTTGCTAATATTTCCGTTCTATGGTACATTAAATTCTTATAGCGCTCTACTGCGCGATTTTCTTTTGGCGCTTCGTGCCGTTTTTACTAAAAAAAACAATAGCAATCAATACAATAATGTTAATATGAATAATGCTTCTTCAAATGGATGCTTTGTGTTAATTCAGATTTTTCCGACAAAGGTATGGTATAGGCGCTAAATTCTTAAGCGATTAGATACAATACCGCAATTTACTTAAAGTACCGGCGCCTATGACTTTTGCGCTTGTAGCTCAATTGTCTTTGGTTCATTATGTGGATATGGGTCTGGCGCTTCTGTCTCACACCTGTTGGGTAAGCTTATTAATGCGTTTTTTTACATGCTATTTCCAAATAAGGATAATTTTAAAAATAATACCAGTACATAAGCGATTGCCCTATTTTTGTTGTTGTTGCTCTAGGTCTTAACCTATCATTAAGTTTTTTTATTTATTCCACCCCCCTAAATGCCTCCCATATTTAAAATGACATGTAAATACAGTTTTTAGCCCCTAAACCCCAAGGGTTGTTTAATTTTTGTACTTCTCTTTTTATTTGACAGATACATGAAATACCTGTCATTTAATACAAAAAAAAAACATCCCTTATATTTAACCACCTTTTAATAAAGTTCTTCTGTTATTTTTTTATATCTTTAACCCCACCCCCTATAAATGGGGTAGGTCAGCGACAACTATTTTTAATGGTTTTGTGGTGTGAATGGACCTCTCTTTAAAGGTAGTATGGCCTCACCCCGTTAAGGCTGTAAAAGTTCTCCGTTACTTCAGCCAAAAAAACTTTCAAAATGCGGCACCCGAAGAATCGTAATCGTGCCCATGTGCACATTTCCAAAAAGTTACCGTATTACCGTATACCCCAGAAATATATTTTTTAAACCTTCACCGCTCGCGCCAAAACAAATCGCGCCATCTATATAAAGAGAACGAAATGAAGCAGCTGACAGACAACAAACGAGAATTACTGTGTGTTGATTACACTAGTTGGAAGAGTGTCCGTATCACGTCGCCCCATGCGTGCACACAGGCCACAGCCACAGAGCGGCGGCACAGCACATTCCATACAGAAATTCCTTGCATTCCGATTGTGCGCGCTGGCTGTGAAGCTCAAATGTCAAATAAACAATCGGCCTCAACTCAAAGGAATTTCTCTGTATCGGATCGCGTTCTCGTTGTTGCCTTCAGCATATATACACACTTGGCTGCTGCTGCTGCTGAACGTTTGTGGTGTATTGCCAGAGTGTGTGTGTGAGTTCTGTGATCTGTTCAGTGTGTGTGTGTGTGTGTATGTAGGTGTATTTAGTATCAAACCGATTCCCTGTAGCGTAACATCTATCATCTAGTGCTGTGCTAGTGGCTAGTGTTTCTATATATCTACTAAAGTGCATATTATATGAGAGTATAGTCGATCAATAAAAAGAGTTGTGCAGTTTTTTGAGCAACACGCACTTGTACTCTTTTTCACGCGAGTATGCGCACTGTATAATAAAATATATTGACGCGTATCCGGCGATAAGCCGCCCGCCAGTCCCAGTCGCAGTCGCAATCGTTCGTCGTACTGCGTTTTGTTTGTGTGTACGCGCGTTCGAATTATCGCCAAAATAACGATGTCAAATATGTTCAGTTGAAAATCGCTGCTTCTGCTGCAAAGACGAAGAGTCAAGAGTTTTGCTGCTGGCTGCTGCTGCTGCTGCCACCACGAGAGAAGCGAACAAATTTCGTATTATAAACGTAGAGGTTTTTTTTACTCGTTTTTCACTCAATGGAATGCGGCTATACGGCAGCCGAAGAACAGAGTGTATCGTAGAGTGTGTTGCATGAACGACGAGTGGTGGCATTGTGTATAGCATCTGTGTAGTATTAAGACTACATTTACTATAAATATATGTATATATAGTGCAAGTGTGTTATACATAAATACTTATAGTGTGTATATTGGTGCCATGTCTGATGGGGTCTTCGCCAGCGCGAGTGTTTATCGATTATAATTTACGTTGACTCTGTGTCGACGGGCGTTCGCCAAAGTAAAAGTTTCGTATATTTACACCGAGGGCAGAAATTTAATATAATTATAAAAAAAGTGTAGCCACACCGGGCAAAATAAACTAGTGTCCAAATATCCACACATCCCTTGAAAAATGGAATCACCACTTGAAGTACTTTCACGAGCCGCAACCATGGTTCAGGATAATTCTGGCGGTGAGTATCTTTTTTAGCCTTATTTTCTAGTGTATGTCCTTATCATTGTGTGACAGTATTGTGTATGTGTGTAATTGCGATGTGCCCAATTCAAGGCATTAAAATGTTCAAAACAATATAAAAATAAGTATAACTATGTATATATATACAATACATACACAAATAATCGTGCACACGATATATAAATTCGGATCGAGACTTTAGGAGCAGACTGTGAGCGCGCAACATTCCTCAGGCCTTCGCGTTTGTTGGTTGTTGTTGTGTGTAGGTATGTATATATTGTATAAAATATTATATATATATACATATTCTGCTCGTTTATACACACTGTATTGTGTGTATAGTAAGTAGTGTATAGTAGTAGTGATCTTTGGTCATCGGATCGCTCTGGCGCATGCGTTTCTTTTTCTCAAGTATAAATGTTTTTTTCAATATATTTGTACAAGTTTTCTTTTCGCATTTTCATGCTGATACACGAACTGTCAATCAACATCAACATCGAAAAAACTGATCCTTTTAGTGTCCACGATCCACGATCACAGAGTGTGGCCAAAGTCATAACCGTCTTGTGTCGGTTAACACTCTGTCGAGTTAGTCAAGTTATGCGCAATCGCAATGTGCCGCCGAATGCGCATGCTCGCTCAGCTGCATAAAAATGATGTTTTCAATGTGCGTCGAGTGCGACGCAAAGTAAAAGAGAAAGAGAGAGAGAGAGAGTATCTTCATTGCTATGCGACGAAAAGAGACAATCATGTAGGTATAGTATAGCTTGAAATTAGGCAATCTCAATTACACGCTTAGGAATTCCATTGTTTTGCATGAATTCCCTTGACTTGGTCTGACCATGGCATCATATATTATATTAATTAGGTTTAAAGCATAAAATGTATAGAGTATGGTATATAAAGTAGTAAGACCATTTTTTTGCTCGTAAAACTAAAACTCACGCACACACGTAAACATATAGTCTACCTAGAGTCAGTGTCAGCAGTTGTGTTCACTCATTTTCTTTTTTTATATATACTTAATATTTATGTGTTTGCGTGCATGACGTAAAATCGCACAATTCTTTTGGTGTCTTCTCTGACATCGTCTGCTAGAAGTGCGTATGAGAACTAAACAGACAATGAAATCCGAACAAATACCAAGAAAAGAGCAAATAAAATAAATGTATATAGAATGTTAAACAGAGATTGACAAATTCGTTATTATTATGTATTTGAAATGTTACAACTGCATTGGTCCCTCGAGCCGGCGTCACATGCACATTCACGTGTAACGATATTTAAAAAAATCTGTTTTTTTACTTCATTTCTTTCCGTCAGCATTCTTCTTATGTTCGATTAGGCGGCATGCCATAGACCCGGTTGCAATTCATACCAACGAATTCACAACATGAGACATTTGATTTTTAGAATTCAGAAATCGCGAATTTCATCCCACGGTATTTCACCCCGTTGACATTCACACATTTTTTTTTATTTTACCACGCGGTCGCTCACCCCGCCAACACTTTTTTAAATGTATTTTATACAAAGGACCTATACTCCGCCGATATTCGAACATTTTTTACAAATTTCGTACAAACGAATTTTATTTTTTGCCTTTTTAAAAGGTTTGATATCAGATGATTTATAATAAAGCATACGCCTTCAAAATACGATTTATATATAACAATCCTCATAATATTTATGAATTTTAATAATTTTCAAGGGCATTGTTACACTGTTAATTGTGTGAGGAAGCGGAACAGGCGACGACGGGGTGAGCGTCCAAATATCAAATTCATTTGTTCGAAAGTCGTAAAAAATGTGCGAAATTCGGCGGTGTGTATGTCCTTTGTATGAAATACATTAAAAAAATGTGTCAGTGTTGGCGGAGTGAGCGACAACGGGGTAAAATACAAAAAATGTCGGCGGGGGGAAATTCCATAAAATCAAATTCTTAAAATTATGTTTCCATTGAGTTTTATCTCTTGTTTAAAAGTCAAAGTAGACAGCGGGGCCAGCGTCGCCGGGGTAAAATTCCCATCACCGTTCGATTACAATGGAAACGATTTCTAAATCAAAAAAAGTAATTCTCGTCTTCAATTTTATGGTCCTTATTTATAGGTCTTTAAATGTATCTAAAATAAGCATTTAGTCTCTAAAGTATATTATAAAAAGAAACTATATTAAATTTATTAATTGTAGTCTTATAATCAGGCTCCGTATAACTAGCGCGATAGAAAAATGCGCGATTGCAAACGAGTTTATTTACCAAGTTTGAGCTAGAACAGATAAGTGGAATGTTTAATTTAGGTCTTACGATCTGAGAACCTTAAATGTATCAGAACTTCGTCGGGTTTTTGTGGATTTATTTTGTCAAAATTACGTTAGATCTAAAGCGCCATAATAAACAACATTTACATCCGTCCTCGTGATATGGCCACCTGTAGATTGATGTAGAGGTCTGAATGTGTTTTTTAATTTTCGTAAGTGTGGGTAGAGTTTCGGAGGGATGTATTGCAGTGGAAATGAGGTTAAATAATGATTATTCTATAAGCAATGGCATTTTTAAGTTTTTTTTTTATAGTAAATTCGGTCTAGACCGGTAGAGAGAAAAACATGTTAACTTTGGACCTTGTATACATATAAATTGAATATGGTGTTTGAATAAAAATAAAATTGGAGAAAAATTTATAAACCCTCCAAAAATTGGAAATCAGACAATATTTTCTAGTTTTAGTGGTTAAAGAAATAAAAAAATGTATTTTACGCAACATAAATGGATATATGGTCAACATTATTTTGTACGTATTTTAATCCAGTCACACTAACGAAATACCAAAAATGTATAACAAAAAGTTTAAAGGTAGTATAATATTTAGAAAGAAAAATGGTCTCTAAACGTCTCAAGGTCTCTATTTAGGTTTCTTTTAAAAAATGATTTGGTATTGAAGTCTCTAGATATTTGCTTGCTATTCGATGCCTAGAATTCTTCTCACAAATTTTCTTGATGGGTTGATGTCGGCAAACTTTTGTACAATTAATAAAATTCTTTGTGAATTTATGTAATACATATGTACATAGCTTTTGTAATTTTTTCTATTTTGCCACACTCATTGATATTTTAGTTCTTTAAATAAAGAATGATTTTTTGGAGAGTAACGTGTCTACCCAATAAATCTTTTTTTTAAAGAGTTTAGCTAGTAAAAACAAAGTTGTATAAGGATTTTTCATCTACGTTCACGATCTCCTCTGGTACCATGATTTATAGAATATATGTAAATGATGTTGCTAGATCAAGTTAGATTGTAACTCTAAAAAATGCGTCGATAAAAAAATAAAAAAATATATGGCAAAGCTTATAGAGCTTTACAGCTCATCGTAGGCAATGTAGGAAAATAAGTTTGAGAAAGAATAATACAATTATATTAAATATTCCAAAAGACTTGTAAATCTCCACATACTCGTATATAGGTCTACTTTTTGAGACGTATTAATTAAATGAATTTCTTCACTCAGAATTTGTTTTAATATTTAAACCAAAGTCCACCCACTTAAAGTCAATCAAATTGCCAAAAAATAGATTATTTATAAATTGCGTATAATAAACAATATGGATTAAAAATACTGCATACGTATTCTATATATAGTAGCATGTAATCAGAAATTCTAAATTTATACATAAAGAATTCAAGAAAATTTCATTAAGTTGACCGTTGTATAAAGATGCAATCGTATATGATTGAGTTCAAACTTTGTGCTCTAACAAAACGAGCATTCCGAGCGTGATCGTAACCCAGAATTATGTCGGAATGTCGGAGCCAAACGAAATTGCGTTTGTTCTGATCTTTGTTACATCCACTATACATATATATATATATATATATATATATACATTGCCGTATGAGTGTGTGTGTGTGTGTGTGTGTGTGTGTGTGTGTGTGTGTGTGTGCTAAAGACACAATCAAATTTATATAAAAAATCTTCACATTTCGAAGTGTACCCATCAAAAGCCGAAAGACAATTATATACAATGAAGAAATACATATTACGTATCGTATCGTTATATATGTTCAAAGTCGTTCTACGCACACATACATACACAGCCACACACACATACACACTGAAACACGAAAATGCTTTCACATTCTTCAAAAGTTTAAACAGTAGCAGTATGAAAATAAAGCGATCGAGCTCAGAGCGCAGAGCAGCGCTGCGCACGCGTGCACACGCTTGAGACCGATAATGAAAGTTTTTTAAGCGATTTTTTTTCTTCTAAATAAACTATACGCGTTGCGGCGGTATTTGGTGTATTCGGCGTGTGAATGTGTGCGCACACACGCACTGTGCGAGACCGATTAATTCGAAGATATATTAATTCCGAAGATTTTGGACAAATAATGTCGGAATGTGGGTTTTTCATTACGCGATCTATACACACTGCGCGCGACGAGCACTCGGTGTTTATGGTTGGAGAACCCGATGATCGATTTAATTGTTTTGTTATTGTATTGGATTTTAAAGCGTTTGTACGAGATTAGATACGCCGCGCGTTGCGCCGCCGCACGGTGGGGAACTTTTCAAAAATTGTGGCAAAAAATCTTTTTTTGAAAACTTAACTTTTTAGTTTTGTTTCTTAATGAAAATTCTTCAATAAATCTTTTGTTTTTTTTCTGAATTTTGAATTTCACAAAATTTTGGTACTAGACCCTTCTTCAAAGTGTAGAAAAATTTACAAAAACAAACAAGTTTTTAAAAAAAAATATTTCTAAAATATTCAACTTTTTTTAATTACAAAAAAAGTTCAAGTAATCTTAATTGTTTAAACAAACATAAAACACTTTTGTTTTTTTAATTTGTTTTCATAATATTCAAAAATTTTAACTAAAAAAAAATAAAAAAATAAATTATAAAAAAATACTTTTATCTTATAACTATATTACAATAGATGTTTCATTTTTTGATAGCTTTTTCTGTCTGTGGAATGTTTCTGCAATATGATTTATTTCGGGTAAAAACATACCATTAGGAACATGTTAGGGTTTTTGCCATAGTATGCCATAGAAATGTAACCGGTAGTTTTTTATCGTATTTTATTACGGAAATAAAAAAATAATAAAATAATAATAAACAAAAGTATAAAAAATAATAAAACTGAAAACAATTTTGTTTTATTTTTAGTTTTATATTTATATATTATTTATATTGAATTCTAAAATCTAAAATAATAAGAAACGGTTTTTTTTAAAAACCTACATTTATTTTATAGTAGCACAAAAATTATGTCTTATTTATTTTAAACTTTTTTCTATACTTTGGCCTCAAATTTTAAAAATACTGAATTTGGAATGACTAATTTAGGGTGAACAAATATCTTTTTGATTATGTAGAGATATTTTCTATATCATGCTATAGAAATAGTAAAAAATGTATGTTATTAAGTAATATAGATGTTATTAAAAAACATTTTTATAAATTTACATGCATTTATGATTTTTATACAAAAAAATCCTTATTTTTTTGTTCTGTAATAGGGGGTTTGGGGCACCTAACTGGGGTATCTCTTTGAACCTAAGCGCGATATTTTTTTATTTTTATATATAATTTGAAATTATGGTTTTTGTTTAATTTTACATTTTAGGTGAAAGTAAGGTAACCACGGCATCTCAAAGTTTATAAAAACTTCATATTTATAAAAAAAGATAAAACATAGAGTGATTTATTCAATAAATCTCTATTATAAATAAACTACATTGTTGAGATTTTCATTTTTTTATAGTAAACCTAACTTAGTTAATATGTATAAAAATATTGTTGCAATATTTTGATGATTTAAGGTTACTACGACAGTCTGTTAAAATTGTCATAAAAGTATGAACGTATTGCACAAACCATAAAATATGTTGCCACAGCTGATTAAAATTTAATGAAAACTTCACAATTCTATCAAATTTAAAAAACGTGTTGTCCATTCAATTTTTAATTATAAAAAATCAATTTGATTAAATAGCTAATTTTTTCATCTTACTTATTAAATTCCTTATATGAAAATTAAAAAATGCGAAATTTTTAATGGTTCAGCAGTTATGAACTATTGGCCAAAATTCTTGAAAAGTTCCCGCCGTGCGCACTGATCGCACAAAGAATCAATTTATTTCTTTTTTATATATTTTTAATTATATATTTTTTTTAAATTATTATTTAAAAAGTAAAAATTACAAATTTCAAAAAATAACTAATAAATAAATTAATAATTAAATATTACAATTAAACAGCGTATTATAAATCAGGATTCAGGAATTGTAAAATGCAATTCCGGGACTTAAAAACTAAATTAAATTAGGACATGTGCTTCGAAAATTTCATACCATACCAAATAAAACAACTATTTTTAAAATATTAGAAAACGTTTTAAGTTATTACATGTAATTAAGAGTCATTTATAGTGCGATCGTAAAAAATACAAATTGTTTACACTTTAATCAAGTTTTCTTACTAAATAGTAGTCCTGCCGCTAAAAAATCTGGTTTTCTAAGAAATCGCCCTACAAGAATAATGGCAGTTGAGTGATAGAAAATGATTCCAATTGACTATTGGACCTTGAATCACCGTGTGCCATTCGATGAAGTAATCGAAGTATTATATAAAAAATACGTACAGAATAGTCTGAGATAAAAACATGCACGCATTCTTGGGGCATATTGTCTTGTCTGCAGTCCATTTCCATTAGAATGCTTCGCGCCAGCTTTATTATGACGTATACACATAATATAAATAAAAGTACTTATTTTATAATATTAAATATACCTACTGATCACAGCCACATAATATATACGCACGCTGAGTCAATGATCACTGATGGCTGATGCTTGCGTGAGCCTCAAGTTGATTTAAACGAATCGGAATTCAGAATCTGCGTTCTCCGAGAGAATTATTAAATCGGAAGAATGTGTAAGCGAGCAAGAATGCCCGCGGAATTCTCGAAACCCATAAATTCTGCGTGGATGTTTGTGTATGTTGTATATATATAATATATATACATATATACATGTACATTATACAGTATTATATATGTGTACACATATGCATGATTGTATGTTTTCTTTTGATATGCGGTATTTGTGTTATGCGTATAATTCCGCGCAAAAAAAGATACTAATTCACGCAACATTCCTCGTAAATATACATTTTTCCAAATAATTCTAGTATAGCACTAATATATTAGCTTAATATATTTATATATTTTTAATTTTCAATCACGGTTATGCTATATTAAAATATAATATATATATGTATAACGATTCGAGTATACAGTATATATGTACATAATATAGTATATATTCAGAAAATATAAATTGAACTTCACTGTTAGTTAATTTATTCACGAGTGTCTTGTCAAAATGAGTGTAGAAAGAAATATATATATATATATATATATATGCAATGTGCATGTGCACTGCATTTGTGCAATGGGTATATTTTAATTCCAACGCACGCACGCGCACACTTCGTGTCAACACAATCTGCATATCCGGCCGTTGCATCAGAATGCATTTACAAAAAATTAAACAATAAATCTATATGTAAACATATTTTTCGATAATTATGTTATCGTTCTTCGTTGGACATGCAATTTTAAAAGTCGCTGCCACAGAGACAATGTTTTAAATTACGTTTAGTGTTTGCTGTAAGTCTATAATGCTATATGTATAGCTCTGTGACTGTGTTCATATGTCTATGTGTGCGTACATAGCATTTTTGTCGTATTTGTCTAAAAATAAAGCGTCGTGCGCGCACACACACACGCACACATGCATATATTGAAAATATTTCAAAAGGTGCGTACGCATTGTTTTTATATGTTATTTCAATTGTTGAATTGGATCGCTCGAGCTCTTTGTATACACATATACGCACGCTTGCACGCGCTTGGTCATTCCGGAGTGCGGATGATGCAATTTGCGAATGCCCGGTATTCGTGCAGGAATTTTATGCCGGTCGACGTCCGTCGTTGTATCGTCAATTGTGCAAACTGCACAGGGTTGGTCAAAAATAAAATAAAATTTTATAACATTTTTTTATAATATAAAAATGTTAGGTAATGGTTTTCAGTGCTGCTGTTAATCCTTTTTTTAAACTACTATAATACATATTAAACGTCCACAAAAACCCGAAATGGTTTGAGTATGAAGTTTCTTATAAGTTCAGAAAAGCTTAATTGGTCCAAATTGAGACCTGCGTGCGTTCGTCTCTAGGAGACGTGAATAACATTATCAATCTAATCTAACGTCCAACCGGCACGCCCTGATAGTTGGCTGGATTAAATTTCTTTTTGATCAGCAAATGTTACCATTTTTACAGTTTGAAAGACATGTTTTTTGTGTTTACCACTATTCTTACCTTTCATGAAAAAAACTGTTAAAAATGCTATATAGTATTTCCGATTGAAATATATTTCGAAATTGTCCTAGATTTTAATTTCTTTGGATTTGATAAAAAAAACAGATGACATTAAAGGTTAAAATAGTGCTGTAAAGCGCCCTACGTACATCATTTGAGTCCTCCTGCCCTCTCAGGACAATGAAACAACGGAACCCATATCCCTGGTGTTCGAATGATCTACAAAAATCCGTAAGCTGTCTCGAAAGTCTTTTAATAGGCTCGAGAAATTGGCTTGCAGAGAGATTGAGATCTATTATTCTCATCAGAGCACATATAAGAAAGCTTTAAAGCTTTAAAAGATTCTTATGAGTGAAATTATGTGAGGAAATATGAGGGTGTGCAACCATTCTCGAGACTTCACAAGACCCTCTCCAAGGATGCGCAGGTAGAAGGGTTTCCTTGAAGCTATCAGATGGCTCTTTTACCACCTCGAAAATCGAGATAGCATAATGCTTATTTGACGCACACTTCCCTTATTTCGAGGCTATTGCTCAGGCATCGATCCATTTCGATGTTGTAGACTGGGAAGAGACTGACAAAATTGTATGGGCATTTTTTTGCCATATAAGTCGCCAGTTGGGGACGAGATTTTCTCGGCTTTTCTTCAGAATAGTCTAGAGGTAATCAAAAATCATCTCTATAAAATATTTAAGGGTTTATTGGCTTATGGATACATGCCGGAGTCCTGTAGGAATATTCGCGTCGCTTTCATTCCAAGGCAGTCTTATGTAACAACAAAGTAATTTATTCCATAAGCTAGTTTTCCTTAAGTCACTCGAAGGCATAATCGACAGAATTATCAGAGGCGAAGTCTTGACTGAATTCCCATTGCATTCCCAGAATGCTTACCAAACAGGAAAGTCTGTTGAATCTGCATCGCATATGTTATAGTGACGAAGGCGCAGAAATCGTTGAACGATAAGGAAATGTCCCTAGGAACTTTCCTTGACATCGAGGGTGCATTTAATAACTTGTTTAGAACACGTCTGCCAGACGGTTATTAGATTAATTGACTCTATGCTTAAGCACAGGATCGTCCACTATGATATGGGAGGTGAAATCGTTAAAGAGGCACTCCTCAAGGCGGGCACTCCCTCACTTGTTATGGAGTATGGTTGGCAATGATATCATTGTTATACTCAATATAGAAGCCTCTCTATTTTAGAGTAAGATTTCATAAGCGATTGAAACTCTCAATATTGAAACTTTTAATTAATTTCTCGTAAAAGTGCTTTCGTATTCAAAAGTAATTGAAAGTTTCAATAATGCATTCTGTAATGCATTAAAATTTTCAAACTTTGGCTTATTAAAAATAAGTTTCAATCAGGAGGTGAAACATGAAATTAAAATGGTATATTATTAAAATTTATAAATTTTGCGTAATATATTTTTTTAAAACGTATCAACAAACATTGTTTATGTTCGATTAGAATTTGCGAAAAACGAAGTTTCGCTTCAATCGTGTTACAGAATCG
The DNA here is from genome assembly GCA_010015015.2 of Bolitophila cinerea. Classification (NCBI taxonomy): domain Eukaryota; kingdom Metazoa; phylum Arthropoda; class Insecta; order Diptera; family Mycetophilidae; genus Bolitophila; species Bolitophila cinerea. Next base: position 24,372 of record JAAAKO020005465.1, on the reverse strand, counting down.
CTTAGTTTCAATAAATCCTGAGCGATTCATACTTTTACGATTGAAATGCCTTTTAATATTGAAAGTTTCAATTGCTTAGGGAATCTTACTCTTATACACTAACCTATGCCTATGACATAACGATTATACTATCAGGAAAATAAGCTAGTGTATACTATGTCATCTTATGCCGAATGCTCAAAACACCATATCTCTCAATAGTGTGACAAACTCGGACTTTTTGTTAAAAAAAGAGATTGTTGGTCTTCGGACCATTCATTTAGAGTAATATACTTTGGTGTTATACTCGATAAAAAACTCCTTTCGTCATTTGGATAATACGCTCGTCAATGCCACCAACGTATTCTGGCAATGTCCGTAGGCTTTTGGTAGGCCTTGGGGCTTTCTTCTAATATGATTACTGGTTCTACGTAGCCATTAATAGACCCCTGGCTACCTATCCCTCCATAATATGGTGGCAGAGGGCTAGGAGAAACTGTGCCATCTTCAGCTAAAGCTTTTCACTAAACACACTATCATATGTTTACTTGAAATCAACTAAAAATGAAGTTTATTGTTTCGATGTGGAACTCTTAGCTCTTCTCAAAAATCTGTCGTTATTAAACAGTAGGTCTGTAGTTGATCGCTCTCTCCGGAATCCGCAATGATATTCACAAATGTTTTTTTGTATCATATGGCAATAGGCGATAATACAGACCATTACTTTAGATTTTAACTATAATTCGGTCTCTAGTGAAAAATGAAAAGCAGAATATAACATAAAATAAAATAGTGTCCAATTGGCGCCATATTTTTTTATCCTCTGGATTACTGCGGGTGATGTATCTTTAGTAAGACTGAGAAACAAAACCGTCCCAAACAACATTTGTTTGTTGTGCTAGTTAAAGCAAATGCCATAGTTTTTTTCTGCTAATATTTATTACGTCTGTAAAGTTTCAATGCATCCCACTATGAGATGGAATTCCAGAGACAGACAGTTTGACCATTATTTTTGTTAAATATCTTAGTTGCAAATATATGGGCGTATATGATACTATTTTTGTAGCAAAAATTAAAATAGATGATAATTGATAAATATCAATGATCGTGTTTTACGTTCATGTTTCGATCCGTAATTGTTTTGTTAAAAACTTTTACCAGATTATTATTATGAAAATATTATATCTGACATAAAATCCACAACCACCGTACGAGATGACAGTTTTCTAGCTTTAGTCACACCTCATCGTTTGCAGCCTTGACTCTAGAAATACTGAGCTTTCAGGTTCAAATTCTGTATATAGAAAGCTATACTTTTCGACTGTTTAATTTTTCCGTTTATCCTTCAAGCACCAGTAACCAGTAACTAGCAAATTCAATTGTACCTAAAAGAAAATTGAGCATGAATTAAAAACTTTACATCAATGATTTAAAAAGAACATTTATTTATCGGCTTATGAAGTATTTATTTAGTGATATATAGACAAATTATTTTCTAATTTATGTCATTTATAATCACTTAGGAATTCTTCGGTTCTCAATAACAATTTTTGTTAATATATATATACTAATATAGTATGGCACGTGGAGTGAGCATTTTATATTGATATTGTTTTCGTTTGTGTGGACATCAAATAGAGATGCACTCTGCCAACACAAACATTTCACATTGAAATAAAGTGATGATGCTAAATTGTCGGTTATTATTATTACTGCAATATATACTGACTTTGCTGCTGTAGCGATATGCGATGATGATGATGTGTATATGTTTCTGTTTGTGTGTTGTGTATACTGATTCTTATTCGCGTAGCACTTAAATTGTTGAGTAGTTCAATCTCGGTATTTTATTTCTTCATTTTAAGAACATTGTTTTGAAGAGAGTGATATATATGTAACATTTATTGTACAATTGTACCCAATTGTATATGTGGTCTCATTTGTATTTAAGTATGTGTATGAATGAGGAAATATTTATGCAATCTTATAATTTAATTATAAAACGGTTTATTTATTACCGATGTAGTTTTCTTCTTCTTTTATGCTCTTTTGATATTTTGTTTATTTATCCTGGGCTCTTAAGCCTGAATCCAAAGTCCTGGCAACTAGATAAAGATAGATATAAATAATTGTGAGTTTGACTACGTACAGGGAAGTCGACATGCAGTCCTCGAAATTTGGGACCATTATGCCTGCCCAGATGATACTGTTTATACAGGAGAAAAACAATGATAACTCTTTAACAAACCATTTGGATTGCTCTATAAAAGAGACGATAAGATCCAGTTTGGTATTGGAAATCGCGCTTGGTGTGGTTTCCAATTTCAGGAAAAAATATTAGCCTAAGCGAGGAGAGAGACGGACAGGGTAATGTTCTGGTAAGGGTAATGTAATGTTGGTCTCTCATAATCTCTTTTCTCTTTTATTCGCTTTATATTTTTGTTAAAAAAAGAAGAAACATGATTGTTGTTGTGTACTGAAAATGTTATGGGGTCTGTTTCATGCCGCCCTAATTTTCATCTGTTTCCTTTGTCAATTCACATCCTCTGCAGAGACTTGAGTACACTGCTCGGATTTTGAATAAGTGTCCTTGAAGCAATGACTGGTAAACACATTTACAATGATTTAAAACTTCTTACGGTTCATGTTTTTAATTTTTTGCCGTCTGATGTGTTTGGCTTGCAGAAGAATGTTTTACCTTGCATATCCTGAACACCAAATGACCTAATATAAAAACAATCTGAAGACATAAATGCTTAAAATTAAAACTATAATCAACAAAATCCTGCAAATCCTAAAGAAACCAGTAAATTAAAAGAGTTTGGATGGTGACGAAATTCTGTATCCAAAGTTATTAAAATTAAACTACAGAAAAAAATAATCCTGAAAACCAACGTTTTTTGGCACACAAATGTGTTTTTTGTGACAGTATTTTTTAATTGTAACATTTTATTTCTTATCTTGTTTATTGATATTTTTATCATTTTAACTATTTTTATAACAAATATTGCTCAATAATTTTTATATATTGGAAAATTAATTGTATCGTTTTTTTTCATTAGAAAAAAGAAAACCCTAACCTTTAAATATAATTATCTTCAGGCATTTGGTTTATAGGGTTTGATGATTGCTATTGTGGCATGTGATATTTTATATAATTTTTTTCACGTTTACCTCGTTTGGAATCAGACTTCCCACACAAATAACAAAATATATATAGAATATAATTATAAGATATTACAAATATATAGGATATATTTAGGATAAATCGTTTGAGATATAAATTACACAAATGTTCATTTAAAAATTTAAGTTTAAGTTAAGGAAATTTAGGCAAATAATTAAAAGTTATTTAAAATACAATTTTATTATTAATTTTTTAAATTATTTTTAGTAAGACTTTAATTGTAGTAAATATTTTTAATACAAAAATAACACTACACTAAAAATCTTATATTTTTTTTTTAAATTAAAAATAAATGTATATCAAAAAAAAAATGTTTCATTGAAAACTAATTTACAACATTTTTAGGTAATCAACTAAACAAATCTCACTTTAAAAATATATTATAAAATAAAAAGTTTTTAAATTTAATTTGACGAGTGGTTTGTACGAACCCTCAACGAATTATGGACATCAATAATAACAATAATTTACCGGTATAATTGATAAAAAGATATTCTCAAGTTAGTGTTATATAAAATTTCATAAGATAATATTTAGAGAATTTATAAGTTGTTATAGTTTTTTTCTTCACAGAATTAAGAAAAGAATAATAATTAGTTTATCGATAAACTAACTGTTTGTATTATATGTATTTAAGGACTCACTTCGAGTTTGCCCGCTTTGGTTTGGCCAAAGTCTGGTCTCATTAGATATATTTTTAGCGCTGACTGATTTTTTTTTAAGATTTTGTAATTCTAAAAACACTGTTTTTTAGAAACAGCTCGTAAAAGTTATTTATCGATTTCAATCTCTTCTTAAAGAGTAGCTCGTTCAACTGAATATTGCGATAGTTGTTCCTCTTTATTTACGCGCTGCCGTATTCGATAGGACTGATTTATGGTATCACCATTTATAGGTACGTCTAGTAGTCCTTGCATTTTCAGCCTTCTGGTTTTATATACGGGCAACTCAAACTAAGTTTTGTCAGTTTTTTTGTGTAATTTGTTTTTCTGAATTCTTTATGGTGCCATTTCTTCCTATTTTTAAAACAAAAATGTGAAGGTACTAAAAGTTGAACATTAAAAATAGGAAATAAAAACCATTTTCCAGTTATAACAATTACATTTAAATGTTCAATAAAAAAGCGATAAAGATGATAAATATAGAATTATATGATAATTGGATAAAAAATAGGATAGTATAAGATACATGTTGAAAATATATGAAATATAGGATATGTGGGAAGCCTGAAAGTCTTCTTTCGGATTTGCAATTCATATACGAGATCAATTTTAAAGGAGGCGAAGAAGAGCCCGTTCGTTGTACCCCGGGCCCGATTTTCTCTCTATACGGGCCGGACTGGATGGATCATTTGTCCTTAAAATCAAGTACACTGGATTAATTGAATCTACACTAAGACCAGCATATTCCCGTTTGATGGGACGGTATACCATCAAATAATCAACAGTATTAATTGAACGGGATCGAATATTTTGGATATTTTTACCTAGCACCAACAAATATATATTAAAATCATCGTCATTATTTTGAAAATTAATAAGAGAACCCCAAGTGCGGTCCTTATTTTAAAGCACAACCCATAACCAAAAAAAACGATCTTCCAAGATTCAAAATAATTATTAATCTTTACAACATATATTATGCATATATATATGGATTGGATATATGTATATAAGACACAAGAAATGTGGTTCCCATGAATGAAGCAAGGCATAACGCTTGTGATCCTCTCTCTGTTGGATGTATTCGTTTTTGTATATACAATTTAAAATATACAATATAAACATAGAGAAGATGTTTTGTGTGTGTGTTCATTCATTGATTGCCTGGTCGTGTTTCTTTTTGTGTCGATTCTCTTCTTTGATGCGTGTTTTTAGCAGGCGCTAAAAACACATAAACAAAATATTCATACGTATTATATTATATATATAGATAGATATATACATATATGTTCAATATAATCGTTGCGCACACAGGAGAGAAACAAAGTTAAAAAAATAAAACCGGAAAGGGTTGGGTTATTTAATGCACAGATATACGCATACATGTATGTTGTGATCATGCACAGTACATGAAAAACACTATAACATATATACACACTTAAACCACGCGTGTGCACTTTTCTCTTCGCGGGATTGTGATGCTTCTCAAGATGAACAAACGATCACGAGGAATCTTCGGAATGGTATTTTTTGGTATCGCTTGCGCGTGAACATTTTGAGCATGCGTGTGTGGGAAGAATGTGAATGGAAATTTTAAGTGTTATTCTTGCGATTGTATGCCAGGTTCAATGAACAACACTGTCAATATATGGCAACGGATATTTCTGTATACGCATGCATAACACGTTTTTACACTCACACTTGTGTGCGTGAACTATGCGCCCTGTTTAAGAATTGCGATAGTAATTATAATTAGTTGTTTTGGTATTCTATTGTTTAAGACCATTTGTCTTATAGATATTTTGTAAATAGCATTTAATAGATAATATCAAATACACATTTAATCACAAATCTATAATAATTTAAAAAACCGTTAGTTTTCAAAATTGTTTATCTTAAAAGTTGCATAATCATAAGTTGTATTTATCAAGAGCTGAAATTTCAAAATCTGGTAATCTCAATAGCTTATAATATCAAAACCTCATAGTCTGAAAACAAATAATCAAAGAAACCAAATAATTATAAATCTTGACAGTGTACTAAATAATAAATATGAGTGCTTACGGCTAAAATAATACTATTTCTTATTGAAAATTAAATATGAATATGCATAAATCACACTCACACACATTATATGATTTTGTGTTTTATGATGATTTTATTGTTGTTTTATATAATCTGCTTTTGAGGTTATCTACTTTTGAAATTACAGGTTTGATTGAGATTGTCGGCTTTTGAGATTATCGGATTTAATATTTTATGTTTCTTAGATTATAAAAACATCAGGTTATTATTCAATATTTTTTAAATTATTATACGCGCCTTCATATCAAGTATAAAACAGAGAAAGAGAGGTTTCACTAAATTAAAAAAGCTCATTAAACACAAAAAATCAGTGTTATTGAATTATTCTTTTTGGAACAATACCGGAAAGGCTTTGATTTATTAAAATTAAATTAAGTAATCATATTAAACAAATTCTTTCTATCAGTCTCACAATAAACACTATATATCGATCATCTATCAAAGCCATACAATTATTTTTAGTTTATGTGATCACCGATCGATTAGCAATACAATAATTAATCAATAAATCCGTCCTAGACTTGAATGAATATTTAACATACGCTATACCACTACCTATGTATTATATTTCGTGATCATCGACGCTATACACGCTAAGATACATTTTTCAAGACATGTATATATAAATATAGTTAAATATCGTATAAACACGCAAACGGAGCGATCGTATATACATATTCTGTTTTATATAGTATAAATATATAGAATAAAGTATATAATATATGCGCCAGCTCTGTATAGCAACTCGACGGGACGGTGCGCGCTCGGTGGTTGATCGTCTGAGCATGCGCTGTGCCGCTGAGCGCTTGGTAGTTTGCGTTGAGATGTGGTCAAGTGAAGATGTGCCTCTTCAGTAATCGCGTTTAAGTGTAAATAAGTTGTAATTCTATTGCTATTGCCAAATTGCACTTCTTGCATTTATCTGAGCGATCCAATACTATAGAAACATTCTAAATTTGATATTATATATATGCAAGTGTGTTGCAACTGCAAGTGCAAGTGCGCGCGCTCGGATTACGTTTTAACACGTGTGTTGATCTTACCGGGCTGTATTGTGTGATCTCTTATAGAATATATATTTCAATTAATGTGGTTGTTGTGATGGAACTCTTGAATGTTTACAATTATTTGATAGATGAGCAAATGAGAGATTTAAAGCGTACCAGCACACACTTATGGCAGCCATGGCGCAATTTACAGATCCGACAAGGTAAAAGAGACTAACTATACCAAAGAGACTTTTTATTTTTGAAAATCGGAACTATATAAGATCTAGTCTAAGTTCCGTGGTATAAGGTCAAGCAAATAACACATTACGGAATTCCAACGTCCATTCACTAAAAAGTACTATATATACACGAGAGTGTCTCTGCGCAGGTTTAGAGACTCATTCATACGGAATATATAATAATATATCATAAAAGTATATATATATACACACATACAAACACACTCACACTACACATAGGTAACTGCACACGCACGCAAGGATACAATAATAAGTTTTCAAGACGCCACCGAGCAGCACCGTTTATTATCTCATCTTACGCGCGCGCTCAGACACTTAAAATGTTTTCGAGATTTCGATTCTTCGATTCAGCTCTGGCAGAAGTGTAAAGCTGCTCGTATTAATCCCATGCGCGTGTGTATATGTGTGCGTGTTATACTTATGTATAATAAAAATAATATATATCTATATAATATACATATATAATAGTATATACATATATTGTCTGAGGAAGTGTATACAATACATACATACGCAGATTATGCCTCGTTCAGGCGGATGGGAAATGATAAATTAAAATTTTGAGCCAACAAAAAAGCCGGGCATAAAATGACTTTGCGCGTGAGCTTTCGATGTATATAACGTGTTTGGTTTGTGTGAGTGTGTGTGCGTGCGTGTTTTTTGTTCAATATACTTAAGTTAACACAAAGTCCGCTGATGGTTCACGTTCTCAATTAAGCGCTGCGTACTTATTTGTACAGCAGAATATTTTGGTGCGTTTTTGTGCATCGGCCTTGCTCTGACCTTTCGGTGGGACGTACTGGGATTTTTTTTATAAAAAAGATCTTTGATTGAACCAATTATTTATTTAAATAAAAAAACAACTAAATTGCTGTTAAATTGTGCATTCAGAATGATATATTATAATTTGATTTATAGATCGAAGCCTTGCATTTTTAATATATAGGGTTTTAATTACGAAGTTTAATTAAAAGTATCAGACGGTGATAAATTAGGCATCTCTATTTGAAAGAATCCATTATTTTTCTCTTGTAAGAATTTGATGTGACATGAAATTAGTTATATGCAACATCAAATCTCAAAGATTCCTTAATTCCATTGATTTTATTATTAGGTTATAGAAGATAAACTTATAACAATAGAACTATAGGTAAAATTAATTCAATAGTACCATACCATTGAATAAACAATGACTCAAATATGGAGATTGGTACAAACTTGAAGCTTTGCACAAATAATCCATATTTACGTACATTAAAATGAATGTTGATACAAAATCGAAAAAAAATATTATATAAGAATGTTTTGTAATCCACTGTTTTTTCTTTTAAAAATTAGAATTCGTACTTTGTATTATAATTTTGAAATTAGGTAGTTTTATTTACTTTTAAATTAAAATTTTCGCTTTTATATTACTCAAAAAATTGTGTACGGTTGTTTATCAATCACTAAAAATGATATTTTTTTGTGTTCCGAAGAGGGCTAATTTATGCTGCGCGACATAACTTGAATGGACAGAGTGCCATGTCGCAACGTGTAGAATCAGCGCTATTTTCTTGCAATCTAGCAATTTCAACCTAAAACTTTTTAAAAATAAAATAAAATAAATTAAATATATATTATTTCCAAATAGGAAAAATGCAGTTCAAGATCATATTAAAAATGTCCTAATAAAAATCTATAATCTTTATCTCATTTATAACTAAATACTTAATCACTTTTCTTAGATCTATTTTGTTCATTTTTAAATATAGGTTGTCTTTTGGGATTTTCCGCACAATGAAAAACAATTAATATGAATAATCTGAATTCTTAAAAAACAAAACCTAAAGTATAATTTTTGTCCTTTTTTTAGTTTAGTTTAGTTTTACATACTAAATTACTATCCTTTACAGCCTTTTTATAGTATAAGGAGTTGATGGTGATGAGAAATCAAATAGTATCTTTCGCCTACAAACTTTAAGAAACATCTTATAATATATATTTCTTCAAATTAACCCTTTAAATCACATATCATTTCTTTGTAAAAGAACTAAAAAGAGGCCAAGAAAGAAAAAAAATGGATATAAAATGAAATATTGATATAATGTGTTTTTTAAATTATATATTTTTTTAAATTTTTATTTATATTTAAAAGGTAACTTTTGATATAGTTTAAGTTTAAAATTACTAATTACTTATCTTTTTGGCATTTTAGACATGAAACATAAAATGAAGATTTTATGGACTTATTGTTATAAAATGATTTGCATTTTTTTCTGCCTCGATGAAATACTTCATTACTATATAAATAATAAAAAGCGTCTCCATAGGCCCGCGGGTGCGTTCGCACATTACCTTTTTGTTGTGAAATTTGATTCCATTTTAAATAGTATGTTAAATGGTTAATTATTAAATTGATTGAACAAAAAATACTATCTATGGTATGAATGATACACAACAAAGAATCATAATACTAATTTATATGACTTACATTCTTTACAAAGACCATTATTTGAAAACAAAAGCAAGTAAGTAGTATAATAAATGTTTATAAATATATAAAAATGCCTAACCGTTACCCACTGATTACTTTGTCAAAACTCATGACGAAACAGTAATTACTATCCATTGGAATTGTGGATGATGCGTGATGGAAATGTAACGATACACACGTGTCATAATGCTTGAATGAATTAAAACAAAGTGTTTTGTACTGAAATGCGTGAATATCTGTATAGTTAAAATAAGTAATAATTAACACAATCGAAGCACGTGTTTTTTTAAAATATTTATGCAGTTGCAGTCTTTATAATTATATTTTATGTCCACTCACAAATACAAATACATGTAATTGTTAAAAATACTTTCAGAGTATTTGAATGAAATGAATTGTGTGTAAAACTGTAAACCATAAATTATATATTGATAACAGAACCCGTATTTTACTCTCCATGACAAGGTATAAAAAAGTATACCTTTAACGCCATTATTCGGAAGAACTTATCTAGAGGCTAAACACAAGAAACGTTAAGCCGCGTGCTTTGAAAAAAATATTAGCTTTTTTGTTGTTGCGCATTTGAGACACACACGCTATATAGCTCATGCACACTAAAGTAAAAAAGAAGAACTGGTTAGATGTTGGCCGGAAATGGGCAATCAAATTTAAGCGAATTAAGAAAACGCAACGGACTAAGGGCATTAGATATGTGCTGGAATTTTCAATTAAGCATTTAATATAATTTAGTTCTTTCTGTAATTAATAGAAAAAATAATATGATTATCATTTCCGCTTGGACTATAAATGTGATTCTATAATTATGTTATTTTGTATGATATATGTTTACTCTATATATAGTGCTATAGAACTAGAGAACTATATGTTTTGTTTTGAAACTATATTTAATCTTGGTTTTTACATCAAATTGCAGACACACGAATTACAAACAAAGAGCTTCCCACAACAAAATGGCGACGGGATCGCCGTATTCGAGCTTCACTAGAGTATCATTCACCACCATCAGTGGTCGTGAAACCACTAAGTGAATCCAATTCAAGCCACAGCAGTAATGCCGGTGGTGAGTCGCCTCTGGATATGTCGGTTCCTACGAAACCAAGATCGCCTCCGCCACCGTACAGGGAACCGTTGCCCGGCTCCACGTTTGCCAGTGCTTTGGCTCGTCCCAGCGTAATTACGCAGGCACCCAAACGAGAAGTCATTTCAAATCGAGAGAACAAAGACATCACATCAACGGCTGCTGCAGTTGTTGTTGCTACAGGTAATAACAACAAAAAAATAATATAACATATGTTTATTTTTAAATATATTTGTATTTTAATTTTAGAGTCCATTTCAATGGTTGATCCAGTTATTGACGAGCACTTTCGACGGTCCCTCGGTGCCGACTACATGAACCTGTTTGGTAACAAGAAAAAGCCCGTTGTCAGTGTAGCCGCTGCAAAACCAATTGCAGTTGCGAAAAAGGTGACCGCAACCAGTCCGGCTGTGGCCGCCGTTGCCACAAACACAGAGACTATTGCGATGTCAGTGGACGATCACTTTGCCAAAGCACTCGGAGGTGACACCTGGAAACAGTTGCAGGCAGCTGACAGCAGAAGCGAGCGATCGCCAACGACGTCTCCGCCAACATCACCCGTTGCTGCCACACCTATACGGCAATGTGTTAAGAATTAGAATATTTCTTTTGGGTTTAGATTATTTAAGGGTAATTATTTGTTTGTGACGCAAATTATGTGAAATTATGAGTTCTATTATTATATACAAAATGAATTCCTATAAATATATATACACATAATATATATAAATAAATATGTCTATATTATATCTTTATATCTCTTTTAATTGTTACGTGTGTGAAATGTACATTTTGTTTACTTTAGTATATTTCTATAAATTCATTATATTCTTGGGTCAAATACATACATAATATATGTAATGAGAAATATGTATAATGAGAAAGCAATGCAATGATTTCGTCTTGCAAGCATGGAGATGCGATTGGACACGTGTAGTTTTATTTATTATTTTAGTAGACGGTCAATGTGTGACTTACTATAAAATGTACGTAATTAATGTCCATATATCTCTCTGTATTTACAAATGCAATAAAATATATAAAAAATATTATATATAAACAAAATCGTTATGCTCTTTTTGTCGTTCCTCTGACACGTCCAAGTCCATTCGCATATGCTGCTTCGTGCTCCATGATAAAAATAAAGAGTATATTTAACACTTAAAATCAAATATGAAATTTAATTTTATTGATAAGATTTTATACAAATCCATACAAAAATATTAGTAATACTATATACATATATTATAATACTATATTAAAATAATATAAACCTGCTTGTATACATTTATAACAAATTTATTTTCTATATGATTTCCAATAAGATGAAATAATTAAAATGCAAACATATTTATGAGAAGAACACAGATGGTTGTTAGTTATTGTTTTTATTTTTCATTGTTCCAGATCCAGCATATAGTCCTGTCATTTCCTGCACCAGAGAACTGATTTCGAATGGTGCTAGAGATTTGTATACGTACTTCAATCCACCACTCGAGGTCAGTGCCTGTGTCAGGAGTCGAGCCAAACTTAAATCCTGTTGATGGGAATTTATGTTTTGAGATATTATATTGATAAACTCGTATTGGATAAATTATCAGTTATGTGATTATTGTTGATTTTTTTAAGATATAATTAAGATTGTTTCTTAAAAAACTTTTAGAGATATAGTGTTAGATGATATTAAAATAAATAATTATTAATTATTTATTTTATTTATACCCAAACATAGTTTTATTTTAAAGACATAATTCTGCGTCCAAACACTTTTCAAACAACGATTTAACAACAGAGTTTTAAAGATTTTTAAGCTAATCTTGTTTCCCAAAATACATTTTTGGATGTTTTTTTTTCTAAATTTAAAGATCATAAAACGTTATCATTATTAAGAGATTTCCGTGAAGTGAGTGTCTAGATCCGCTTTTTTAATTTTTTTTTTTTTGAAAACTACCTATTTTATACCGTATAATAAAGAACATTTAGCATTTTCAGAAATTTTAAAGAACGATTTGATGCTTAATCAGCATAGTCTTACTAACCATTCATCCGACAAATACATTCTGAAATATGAAAAGTTTTGTCTTTACCGCGATAGTTTTGTGCTTGTTCTATTTAAATTTTTCAAAAAAAACTTTATAACGAATCAATTTAATAAAAAGTTAATTTATAATTGTTCAAACTTATTTCAAATATTATTTAAATTAATGAAAATATATTTTTACTATACATTTATTTAAACAACAATTTATATTGTAATATTTTTTTCCAAATACAATTTTTATAGTATATACTAAAACTAATCAAATTAAATTACCAAGCTCACTTGGGATATAAAAAAAACAATAATTCTTAGAGCTAAAAACAAATATTACTTAAACTATCTCTGAATAAATTTGAAAGCAATTTTGATGTGTGGAAGTCTTAATAAAGTCTCATAAAATGACTGTATTTTGTCCACACGGGCACAGGCATTTATTGGCAACAAACCCGGGCATTTGTTGCATAAGGCCAGGCACAAATGTCTTTCAGGCAAATGAGAGGCATTTTTGCCTCCAAAATGCTCTGTGGACAATTGAAATACAATTTATGTCGCTAAATTGCCCACAAATCACCAATAATTGGCACTCTTGTTTTTCACTTAGTTTCAAACTACAGAGAGTTGAATGCCTGATGGTACTTTTGTTAAATTTCCGAACAATGAAATTGCGTGTTATAAGATCCATAAACATTATCACTATCACTATCATAATATATGTTATTTCATCAATTTGTATGCCAAAATTTGAATATGGTTCGCAAATGTTGTCCAAATATAAAGTATTTTTTTATAAGTTTTTTTTTAATTTTTCTTTTTACTTTATTTTGAATATAAATTCGTTTAACCATTAAAACTGATGATAAAAACGTAAAAGAAGTATATAAGGTTAAATTATAACAAACATACTAAAAGATATACGAAATAAGCTAGTAATACAAAAAAGTCTATTTTGTCGTAACGAAAACTCATTGATTTAATTGAGTTTTGAAATTTATCTTTACACTATTCCTTTTTCACTTTTTAACTGATTAAAAAAATATTCAAACTTTTCACGTTGTGTAAATTAAATTACTAACTGCACACATCACTCCAATGTCACAAGAACCTTCGCGACGAAACCTCACAGCCACACTGATCTAACACCTACCAAGAGATCTTGCTTAAATCATAGAAAACTAAGTTACAGTTGACCAAATTCACACAAAAGCGAATCTCCACCACTTGTGTCCCCGATCCATGCCTTCGGGTACAGCCACACGTGTAACTGGAAAAACTATTCCATTTCAAATGGCACACACATAAAAGCAAACAATGCACGCGGACATGAGACAAATAGAGAGTCCCATATCCAATGCGATGGCTCGCTGGACTTCACTGAAACAATGATCGCTCGTAAAACGTAAACTATCTAATCCACGGAATGGACTGCGCGCGGAGATGCACTGCGCTGCACCTTTGACTGTTTTACCTGTTCTTTTCAATGGCTGCACGTATTATTCCAAAGTATATACGCAATATCGCGTGCTATTTTCGTTGTGGTCTTTCTCTGTCTCAAGTCTCTGTGTGCGTCATTCGATCAGAGGGTATCGGATGTCCTGCTATAGGATACCGAAGTATATCTTTCACAAACATGTTGTTTGAGACTTTTAAATATAATAAGCAATATAAAAATTTAAAAAATGAGTACAAAATTATTTCAGAAAAAAAAAAGAGTTTCGAATTTTTATTTTTATATCATTTATTATATTTTTTGGTAAACTTGGAAAAGACTCATAGAAACTACACCCCAAGAAAAAAGTTTTCTTTTTTTTTAAAGTGTCGTCAACAGCCGAAGCTAACTGACCGTTATAAATGCATTATTATACAATTCTAATAACGGGATGAGTCGGTCGGAAATTTTAAAGGCGTTGTCTTAGTATATTTTTTTCTTGTATTTTGGGTTGTAGTCTATCACAAGATTTACTTAATTTTTAATGAAAGTAATAAAATAGTAGAACCAACAAATAATATGACTCAAAATGAATGTTTAATTATTTGTTTTAAAACATTTTACAAAACAATTTAATAATATTATTAAAAAAATCATTTTATTTGACTTGATCCCTTGTGTGCAACTCATTTACCTCGGTCTCTGAAAATATTGAATTTCAAACGTTTCGAGCGGCCGCATTTAAGCAATGTTGTGGTGAGCGGCGCATGTTAATATTTGTGAACGTCAACGACTATAACTTGTGCAATATGCATAAAGCATAAAATTAAAATGCATTTTATATTGGGCAACAGAGACAGATGTGCGTCTGAATCGGTTGTCCTGTCCCAGTGCCTCCGGGGATTCAAAGAATATCGTACTCGTACGTAAACGCATATTGTGAATAGTTCATAACCGGCATAGCAAAATTATCATTGCTTTTTGAATTTTGAAACATGTACTTTGTACTTGTATAAAATGCAGTAATACTTGAAACTTAATATCATAGACGACGTATCAGGTGTGTTTCTTCTTTATGGCCTAGTGCAGCGCCCCCCTCCCCAAGTACTGGTAATTCAATCTTATTGTGTTAATCATGATATGATAACATTCACTTATTTATTTAAAAATTACTTTAAATACTCACGTTCTAATATCTGCCTTGTTGTCTATAACACAGCTTATTTTTTTTTTATTTAGTTCATATACTTATAAAAGTTTTTTTAATTTAGGTTATAGATTTTACGACAGGTTTATATTCAATAAATTTGATTATAGGTCTGTAAACTGTCCCACAGTATAAATATTTGGTTTATACAACTTTTTTTAAAAAAAAGGTTTTAAATTAACTTTTTTTTTTTTGAATTTTGAAACACATATTTTGATTTCTCTATTGTAACTCATATTGTCTGTAAACACACTCATTCTGGTTACAGTGCTGCCATCTATGTGAATTATTATGCACACAAGTTCAGTCTTGGAAATGTCATAATCAATAAATGTATCTGTCAAAAACGTAAACATACAAGATTCAAGCATTGTTGTTTTTTTTCGGAACATTATTTTTAATAGTATTTTTAAGTATTTTAAATTAAGTGATAAGCAAAAAGACCACATGGATTCGTTTCAGCATCAAGTTTTGCAGTTCCCACTCCCAGAGCAGGGATTCGATCCAAACTATATACCAGAGGACGGCGAACAGTACTTGCAACAAGTGGCCTATGAACGTCTGCATTGTCCTGCCGTTGTTGTAAAACCACTGAATCCCGCAGCACGAAAGCCCACCACATGGGATTGTTACTATGCGGTATGTTAGATTATTATGATACAATTCCAACTGCAATGTATGTTATGTGTTTTTTTTTAGGAAGACATCCCGGACACTGCTGATGTAACATTACAGCCCACAAGTCAATGGAAACAGATTCAGATCGAGTCCTTCGAGCAGTTACGACAGAAAATCATAAATCTTCGTGAAAAGCTAACGACCGAAGATGCTGACAATCTCAAGACACCAAACCAAAATGTACCGGAGCAGTGGTTGGACTACTGTCGTACCAATCAACCGTTGCTGCGAACTATCTTGCAACTGGACCAGCGCACACTTGAGACTCTGCTCGGTTATTTGCTGGAATGGTTAAACGAGAGAAGTCTTGAATTGCATTTGAACGATAGCTGGATGGGAACATGGATCTATTCAGCTCTGGCATGTTTGCATCTGCCGCTGGAGCCAGAAATGCATAGCGTTTTACGAGAGATTGCACGCACCTGTACAAAGCTTCGAAACAAAATATTGCCTGGAGACGTGGACCAGGCATCACCGCTGAGCTTGATCATTTGTATTGTGTCTAATAACTTTGATCAGTCCGATTTGGGCGGATTAGTAAAATAATATGTTTTTTTAATAATTTTGAGTTGGTTGGTTGGAAGGAAATAATAAATAAAGAAATATTGATTATTTCAATCATCATTTAATATCGAGTAGCTGCTTTTCGAGTTTTATCTAGAGGACATAGTTTATAATAGAGCATGCGCATTAGCTTGAACCTTGTCTAAAATGCCACCCACAAATACTGAGCATAGCAACGTAATTTTCAAACATCAAAACATTGGAAATAATATTATTTAAACAAATATATATTTTTGGTAAAAAAAAACTTGTGATCCTTAAAAAGATGCCTAGTCAACAGCTGATAATTGAATTAGATATACATGCGGTATATTTTCTGAGTTGGGTACAAATGTGTGTTGTTGGTAATCTGAATCCTTATTTCGAAGGTTACATGTCCTGGTGTGTGGCTGTGCAGTGGCGGGGACGTAGAACTTACCATCGTATGTTTGGGTTATAATTTCAGAGCCGGTCCAATGGAACCACGTTTTCCCCTGTGTTTCCACGAAAAATTTTCCATTGAGGGAGCCTACAGTAACGTTGATACGATTACAGGCATCGCAAACATGTTGTGTAATTATTAAATCATTAATTATACATATTTTCACTGGCATACAATTAACGATTTATTATATTTAAGCTTCCGAACCAGTCGAAATTGCACTGTGGCAACTTGGAAGACGGCTGGCTCATTATTCTGGAAAACTGGGTCAGCTGTTACAACTGCACAGCTGTGATGCGTCCAGAACAACTCAAGTTGACACCAATCTTATTATGACGCCATCAAACAGTTTTCCTGGAATCATTGCTCCAAAGATTGAACTTTCAGTGCGCACGCAGATTTTGGAAAAATGTCTCAGTTGCAATTCTTCAATGTCTAGGTCTCTAAAGCGACGATATCAGTCACCGCCATGCGATAGTCGAACTAATTCTAATTCATCTGATTTCCGTCGTCAGAAACCTGTGTGCCATACCCGAAATAATATAAATAGGTAACTTATTACAAAAAGGTTTGGATTTTCAGCAAAAAACCTACTTTTCTCTGAATCGGATAATGCAAAAATATTGATTTTAGCATGTTTTTAGTAGATCTTAATAATTTACACAAATAAAAGTCAAATGATAAATTAAAAATTATTCGATTCAGGGATAAGCTTAATGAAAGGTAGATTTTAACTTTAAAATCCAGGCCCTACTTATTACATAACCGATACATGTTATGTGTATATATTTATGTTTAATCAAACTTTATTAAAAAGGTGGCAACGTAGCAGTTGTAGCAGGCAGCACTCGAAATCTATCTACCAAATCGATCAAAACCCACCCCCAACACGCCCTAATCGAAACAATAATCCTAACCTTGGTTTCGGTGAATCTCGAATGCTTGTCGACATCTACCCTGAAGAAAGCTACTGCCCGGAACATATTTCCCAAACGACAGACACTTTCCCGTGCCGCCAACCTTCGCCACCCCAAATGGAGCATGCGCAGTAAGCCTTTGAAAATGTTCTTGTTTGCCATTCATAGGGTTTTATAAATGTATCGATCGTATAATGCCATTCATTCCTTGAGTGCTTGAGTTGAACATGATACAGAAATGTATATATATTATATTATATACAATATAGCGTAATGTATATATTTTGTCTTTGTATATAACATTATATATACATAATGTACACTGGCGACAGTCGGGTTTGTGAATGGCAAAAGAAAGGCTGTAAAAAGTCTGTAATAACTATTTTTACATAGCAAAAATGTACGTTTTTATGTGTTTATTTTGCAGCTGGTCGAACACACGGTCTGACGGGATATTAGCTCCACGCTTTACATGGCACAACACTCTGACAAAAGGAAATTCTGTACCGCACGAAATGACTGCTCTGCACAAACAGAATTGTGAAATTTGCAATAAATATCAAACTTTTTTTAATTTGAAATAAATCTATTTTATTACCTTATAAAATTATTTATTTGTACATGATTCAAAGATCCATTCCTCGTTCTTGTAACGAAAAATAGGCTCATCCGTGAGTAGATCGCCCCATACATCTTTCATTGCGTGCAGAACACGCATTTGAATAAGTTCCACCTGCTCGACTGGACAATAGTCATCCTCGGACGACCTAGATATTGTGACAACCGTCGGTGCTGTTGACAATTCCTTACAGAATTGCCTGAACTCGTCAATCAGCCCTTCGATCTCGGGTATCGTGGATTCATGATGCGGCAAATCAGTACTATCACATGTGCATCCAGCATCGTACAACAACTTCCAGTCGGTGTTTATCAAAAGTTTTTCATTTTGCTTTAAAACCTTTTCTACAAGAGCCTTAATTTTATCCCAAACCAATTTCAGTGATTCGGGCACAGTAAAATCGTCCAATGCACCATCGTTTGCTTGAAGATGATCAAACACCTTCTCTAGATAATCCAATTGTCGTACGCGATCCTGCGTACATTTTAACACTTGTTCTGGCTGGTCCAAATGTTCGGACAGTTCGTAGGCAAAGATCTCTTTTAGATCAGCATAAACGCCACCAGCACTGAACATTACCAAAAACGGATTGTGTGTACTGAAAAAATCCAGATCAACATCCAGAATGTACGTTAGTTGATCGTCTGAAGTAGAGTTGAGAATATCCACTGCGATACCCGATTCCAATGTACGTGATTTCAGGAGTACTGCACTCGTGTTGGTTAGATCATATTCTGGCCGATAACTGCCCTCCGAAAGAAAGTACTCAAGTGTCGAATTTACACGAATGAAGCCACAGTGTTGTCCGATTAGGAAGTTATAGTCTCCGTCAGGTATTTGTTTGGCCCACGGTGGCTTCACCCAAACCAATTCGGATAGGTGGCCAGCGTAAACGGCTGGCATTATCCAGTTCTCGATGCTGAGCGTGTCGAGTAGTGTGTCCTTGTCGTACACGTATTCGGCAGGCATGTTTCGTGGAATGGTCATGTCCGGATGCGAGTCAAAATGAATGATTTTGTTGGCGCTGAATGGCAGGTGACGCGACCCAAAGCATCGATACAAGAATTCGAGCACTTCGTTGTGATTCTCAACGACAAAGATTGGAATTTTTGAGAATTTTCGAAGTTTGGTTTTGGCAGTCATGATTCGATACGATTGCAAAATCTAAAAAAGAAAAAACAATTATTATATATAAATATAATTATAATAATATAAATGTTATATATAACAAATACAATACTATTACTAAAAAAAAAAAAAACAGAAAAATCTACATCAAAATAATATTATTAAAATAGTTAAAAAAAGAAGATGAGTCATCGAAAACGTTTTTATATTTTGCAGAAACCCTTGAAAGAGAAAGTTCAAAGTTTAGATGATATTGCAAAAAAATGCAGCTAATATGACGACCTTGTTGCGACAAAAAGCTTCTACGATACCCTACATGGAATGAGCGTTTAATTCATAATTATATTAGGCTATCATACAAAATCTAAAATCCCAAATTAAAAACAACTTATAAAACTTAAAATTAAATTATTTAGTTTATTAAGTTATATCCCTAAGATCTAAGAGACAAGGAAAATGTTTTAGATATATAACTGAACAGATACCGATATGCTGCAAACAAGCACAATACATTTTTAAATTGTATAAACTGTTGATTGTTATAAAAAAATGTTAAAAAAAAAGAATTAAAAAAATGAGTATCGAATGTCTATGACCTAACATGAAAAATTAAGGCTAACAATAAAGTATGTTTAAAATACAAGAAAGTCCCTAAAAAATCAACAAAAAATAGAGCTAAATTCCTTTTTGTGTTTTGGTGATATTTGTTTTTATTTTACTAAATTAATACTTATTAAACGGCTGTATCATCTCCATTTTGATATAAATCCTTGCGATCAAGACAACGGGTTATAGTTAAATGGATCCATAGATAAACGGTCCCACATATAATACAGATTGCACCAGTGCATTTTAACCTTATACCCTTATTAGCCTTGCTGTAAATGTTGACCTTATGTTTGTCAGCCGGCATTCATTATCAAGCCACTATTTCGAGAAATAATAATTTAAAATAAAAACAAATAATGAATTAAATAGAATAACTAATATACAAAATGTAATTCATATCCGACCCACATGATATGTTTCAAACTACTAGACCGCGTATAAACAATCTCTCTTAAACACTAACATACGCACACGCATACACTTTAATGCATATTGCGCAATTGCAGTCACTGCAACTGCAAGTTTACGTTGTGATATTTTTATACGTTTCGTACAATAACGTATAATGTGTCGCCGCCGAGACTTTGCGTCGGTCGCGCACGCTTGTCATCCGCCCAACACGCACACAATCGCACATGTCGGCTTTAATTTCCTCTGGAATTTCATCTCAATTAATGCAACCACACATAAAAATATGTAGACGATGTAGACGCGGCGAGTCAAGTCGCTCGGTACAAATCGCAAAATCAAGATCCCATTGATGATAATTATAATTATATTAAAATTATTTATACATTTCCATATTATATTGGAACTGTGTACACCGTAATCGTTCTGCGTCAGCAACTTGAAATCCATATTTGTATTTATTTATAGTTTATCATGCATTAATAAAATAAAAAAACATTTTTATTCGTTCTGCGTATTCAAGATGTACCCAGTTAATACAGGGGGTCCGGAAAAATTAAACATAATGACTGAGATCGATTTTTTTAAACTTTAAATTGCCCTAACTTTGAAACCCCTTATCCAATTATAAAAATTCACACATTTTTAAAAAGCAAATTTAATTTCTGATTAAATAAGTGAACACAAAATGTTTGATTATTTTTGTTTGTCGAAATCTGCCAGCTTCTCTTGCTGACTGCATTCCATTTATTTCTGAAATCTTTCTCGTCTTTGGCTTCCTTCTTTGTTTCCTTCAATTTTGTTTTGGTCAGAGCCCACTATCTCTCAACAGGCCGATGATCTGGAGAATTTGGTGGGTTGGCTTCCTTTGCACCTATTTCGATGTTATTGTCTTTGCACCATTTAAGGGACACTTTGCTGTTGTGGCCAGATGCTAGATCAGGCCAAAAGAAAGTAGAAATTCTCTGTTCTAATTCTAATAAATGGCAGCAATCTTTTCTGGAGGCACTCTTTCACGTAAGTTTCACCATTAATAGTTCCAGTTGCTACGTAACTCTGACTTCTTGCCCACAAATGCAAATCGCTTACCACTCGAGAAATTTCTTGGGGAACTTTGATTTTCGTTTTTTTCTAAATTGTTCTCGACATGTCCTCGTTATTTTGTAGTATAATACTCCTGACATGGCAATTGGGAGAATCTTGACAATACATAAGTTTCATCGTCTATCGAATTTTGAGAAAAATACTGACTTCATTTTTTTAGCTCGGCGCTGTGCTTCCAGGTTCTTTGTGGAATTCCTGTCAGGTACTTACTGTTTTTTTTTTCTGCTGCTTTGATTTTGCGAACTAAATACTCGCTGCAGCTTGCTTTTGACGCCGATTACCGATTCGACAGCCTTAAAGATGAAACAAGGCAACGATTTTCTTTGACTTCTGTGGGCATACGAAACCGTTTTTTCTTCCAGAACAGATTTTCCTGGCAACGTTGAAGTCTATGGAATTCCTTTAAAACATTTTATACCGTTTTTTGTGAAACTTTTGCCTTATTAGCAATGGTTTTCTGACTCCATCGCGGATTTTTTTTAGAAAATCGAAAAATTATCAGAAATTCTTTAACGCAAAGCATAATGTATGATTTTTGTTTGTCGGTTTGGGAATTTTGTGTTTATAAAATTTCAAAGTTAAAATTCTCTGTCCCTAATAACACCATTCGGTCTTTTCGAATTTCCTGTGATGGTTTTCTGGTTGTGCAATGCAGCACAGACATATAAAAGATTTATGCACCAAGTGTTATAAGGATTATCCTTTGCCTACGTCTACATTGAAGATATCTGAATAGCTTCGTGTAACGAACTCGAACACAAACAACACATTCGTAAAGTTTTTGAGCTACTACATCAGTCATAATACCTCCAAGTGTGAATTTGGAAAAAGAGAAGGTATTTTTTTGGAACACACTATTTTAAGAGACAGAATTCAGCATTTGGACGACAAAGTAAATGCTATCAAAAATTTCGCAAGACCCCAAATGGTGTTCCGATTAAAAAGTTTAGCCATGCTCAACAACTACAAACGATTTTTGAAGAACGCTTCAGAAATCCAGAGCGAGCTCCAACCATATCTAAAAGGCAATCAAAAGTCGGTCAAGACAAAGATCCAGTGGACAGACAGTACTATAGCGGCGTTTGAGAAGTGCAAACAATCATAATAAAAGCCACATTACTTGCACACACGCACAACTATGTACTTATGGTCGATGCATCACATATCGCCAGGTAATCATAAATTTTTTACAACCACTAAGTTTTTTTTTACGCTACTGTAATCTGCGACTTCTTAACATGTCACATTAGAGAATGTTTAACTAAATCTTTCCGCAGATCAGCTTTCGACTCAGTACACAACTTTGCAAATCCAGGCGTCAGAGCCATCCGAAAAGCTCTAACAAAACAATTCATCTGGCCCAGCATAAACAAAGACAGCAACTTATGGTCCAATTGCTGCATTCCGTGTCAAAAGTAATCCGACACAAAGTGTCAGAGCTAGGACACTTTCTTGTACCTGATAAACGGTTCGCTCACATCAATATTGACATCGTTGGACCGCTTCCAGAGTCAAAAGGACCGAGGACGCCATTTTGAATCGACACTTTTCAGTTAGCTCGCCAAACTTTTTGGAATCAAACTGATTCGGACAACACCATATCATCCGTGCGCAAACGAACTAATTGAGCGTTGGCAACCTTCATTGAAAGCTGCCATTAATTGTCAAGAAACCGTGAATTAGATAGACAGCTTACCTACGATCCTTCTAGGACTTCGATGCGCACATAAAGAGGACTCAAAGGCAACAACAGCTGAACTGGTGTATGGGACCACAATCCGATTACCGGGTGAATTCTTAGGAGACAAAAGATCAAAAAACATTGGTGATTATGCTTCTAAAATCAAACAAATTATGAACAATTTAAACAAGTCCCGACGACGTCTTATTTAGATAAGACACCATTCGTACATAAGAGCCTGCTAACACATGCATATTTTTATTCGGTTCGATGCAGTATCAACACCACTCCAAGCTTCGTATGACGGACTCGATCGATCTAAGAAGGTTTTCAAGCTCCTAGTGCAGGGGCAAAGAAAAATCCATTTCCATCGATTAGTTAAAGCCAGAGCAACGACAGTCCAAAACAATCAAGAATCATTATTAGCAAACCATCCACAAATGAATCAAAACCTTCACACAGTGTAGTCAGACTTCCTTCAACAAATCTACCAAAAAATGAGACATCCAAGTTAAAAGACAGAACTCTACAACCTACCATTCCTATATTCTTTACAAAATCAGACAGACAAATTCGTGTTCGCTTCCGCGATCGCTAGAGGGGGACTACTGTGGCAAATCACATGAGACCAACCATCTCACTACTCACTACTGTACATAACTCAAAATAATTCATAGAGTAGTAGTCATTGTATATCCTTCAACACTGTACATCAATATTTATAGGTCAAAGTATACTACAAAGTATATACAAATGGCATAAAATAAATCGCTCTCCAAAAAATAAATATGTGCTCCTAAAAAAAAATTATGTGCACCTAAAATAAAATGAA
>JAAAKO020005454.1:0-20028 GCA_010015015.2 Bolitophila cinerea | reverse complement strand
AGCACAGCGAAGATGATTAGCTACTGGAGGAAACACAATCGGCCCATTGGAGTGCTGGCTTGCATCGAGTCGGCTCGACCTCCCCCTAAATCTAATCTAACCCTTTATTAAAAAGTACGCAAAATGAAGTCGTTAATTTTTTGGTAAGAATCGGAGATGTTTAATTTATACCGACTCAGACTCCAATAAAAAATGACTATGCCCGATGAGATTTCTGATTCAAAGTAGAGGCTGTAGCGCTGTGAAATACTACAATTCGCGGTAACTCAATTTCCCCGCTCATGTCCTTTATGCGAAATCGATTATATGATATTTCTTCGAAAACAGTCTATTTATTTTTTAATTATATTTTTTTAAAACCTAAAACATTCATTTTTATAATTTTTATAATTCTTATTAAAATAGCATTTTCACGCCCTTTTTTAAGCTTTTAATCACGCAATCGCACAGTTTTTTTAATTACACCTGAAGCGAGGTGGTTTAGGGAGTATAAATTCCAAAGAATGCAAACTATTGGGTAAACACTAACCTTTTTAACCCATTAATTGAGCATCTACTTCTTTCCATTCCCTATGTAAATAATATGTTTGTTTTTGCAAAATTTTCACTTCTTTTTTGATATTATTTTGCTTATTTTTTGATTCGCTAAATCAGATAAAAAGGTAAACTCTTCCCAAAATATATTTAGAAAGGACATTTTTAAAATTTTTAACCCCTAATATTCACTTAAAAATTAAATTTTTCATGGATTTTTTTTTATTTTGTAATAAAAATAACATATCCTTCCATCTCTAAAAAAAGAGAAGATTCGCCGTGATTTGACCAATCGAAAGACACCGAGTTATAGGTATATAAACAATAAACTTGAACATAGTAGATTGATTTATTTATTTATAAAATTGTAGCTTAGTTCAGTTTGTGTTTTTTCGATATTACCATTTTTTTGTATTATTTTTGAAAATTTCAACTTATAGTTTGGCAAATTTATAAAATAAGATTTTACGATTTTTTGCTTAATTTTGATACGTTTACAATTTTATGATTGGCCTAATTTCGATTGACCGAAGCACGATTGTCCAAATCACATTTGGCCAAATGATACTTCGATATATTTTTTTGGAGATTTGATAACATCACTTTGTATATAATAAATGATTGGACTATTGATACCTTTTAACCCACATCTTCTCACAAAACATAAAAAATACATTTAAAAAAATTGAAAAGAAAAGATTTTAAAATATATATATCTTGTTAGCTTAATTCGCTGTTATATTTTGATAGGTTTAATCACAATTTATGTATTAGTCATGTTATGGTTATATTTGACCATTTTATCATCTCTTACTTTTATGTTAGATGCCGATCAACATTTTATATTTTCTTTACCATTTTTACATAATTATACATGCAATTTACGGCGGTATGCCGTTTTTAGAGAAGAATTCACTCTGGGATGTGCATTCTTCTAAAATGTCTTCTTGCACACCCAAGTGCGAATTCTTCTCAATAAATTATTTTGTGACGAGAATGAATTTAACAAGAATACACAAATGGCAGTGCATTTTTTTCAAAAAATATAAGTAACAAGAATTCACTTGACTATGGAATGCACAACTCAGTGTGATTTTTTTCAATCAACACAAGAGCGGTGAGCATTCTTCTCAATAAATTTGATTTAGTAAATGGGTGCGTTTATTCTTTGTAATATATTCATACATAATTTAACATAATGATATTTATTATATTAAAAAAAAAAAAAAATCTTGGTTTTTGCTAGTTTTTTGCTTGTTTTTTTGCTAGTATTTTGCTTGTTTTTTGCGAAGCAAAAAGTATCCGTTTTTTTAAAGTAAATCAATATAATAATGTGTATAGGAATAAACGGTTTTCTAGAATTCAATATTCTGTCAAGTATTTATTGAAAAGACATCACAAGGGCGGTGTGCATTATTTTTATTAATATATTTTTGAGAAGAATTCACACTGAGTTTTGCATTCTTGTCAAGTGTGTTCTTGTCATCTATATTTTTTGAGTACAATTCACTCTGATGGCGTGTGCATTCTTCTGTGAATTCATGTCAAAAAATTATTGAGAAGAATGCACACTTAAGTATGAATTCCTCTCAAAAATGTATTTATTGAGAAGAATGCACTATTTTATTGACAAGATGTCTCAATTCTGAGCTTTAAATATTTTCAAAACAAATCGGTATTAAGAAGAAAGCACAACGTAAATTGAGATGAATTCACTTGAGAAAAAGTCTCCACGCCGCAATTACATTGCGGCTTTTACACACTTACAACATTTTTTTAAATTAGTTAACATTAATCACATTTTCAAACGAGGAAATTTTACAAATTTGGAGTTTTCAAAAGAAAATATTTTTTCGGTAAGTAGGGAAGGCAAAAATTATTAGTTTAGCTTATAAATATATTTTATCCGGAGCGGAACGGAGCGTCATATATACAGTCGGAGCGGAGCGATCATATTAGTAGAGGAGCGGACCGGAGTTATTACTTACTATTACTATTAATTATGTTTTTAAAAACCAAATTTTTTTGAAGATTTTGTTCTAAAAAAAAAGTAAACTCTCTTGTTTATCCATTTTGGCAAAAAAAAATCTCTGAAAAGAAAATGAATTTGAATTTAAAAATATTTATATATATATATTTATATAAATAATATCTGCAAATAAATAAAAAAAAAAAAAAATAAAATATTGCCGGATAAAAAAATATATATAAATAAATAATTAATAATTATATATATATATTTCCACTACTAATTTGACTAAGGGCAAATTTGTTCACTCCGAGTTTTATTGTGAACTGTAGAAATTATAAAAATAGGAAGTTTTGAGAATATAACGACTCGAATAGCGGCCAACAAAAATCCTAATTTTTAATTTACTGCAGTTTGATAACAACCGCACGAGTTATATACAACTGGCGGGGCACCGTACAGTGGAGTCTGAGATTGGAACAGAAGCCTATCTGTTAATACAAAAAATTACATCCCAAATTCAATCGTATGAAATGAATTGTAAGTTATGAATGGGGTTCCATGCAGATGCCATACATTCATAAAAGTTAGAGGAAAAGCTTTTAAATTTTAATTGGCATAATTTGAAACATGGTCAATAGTGTATTCTTATCAACTATACAAATATATATAATTGCGCATTTCCTATTTTCAGAAACATGATATCAATTATAATACATTATTGTTTATTATTATTAAATATACACATTCTAGTTCAAAACGAACATTAATTACCATGTCTAACTACAATATTCAAACTAATGACAATAAACACACGAACTCATCAGGAACTAAGAGCGTCCATAATTGCTCGCAATCCATGCCATCGCTTGGACAAGAGTTCCAGCACAAACACAAACGTCGACAGGAGCATAATGTAGCCGCACATCTGAAAAGCTCCGCTTAGCTGAATAAAGTTCAGCTTCACCGGATCCACGGTGACCGGGTGACCAGCGTTGAATTTTAGGTACTTACGATCGGCAAACTTTTTAGTCCAGTTGTCCAGCAGTCCGCTACTCATGTAAGCAAAGATCTGACTGTTGATGGCTGTCGTCAGGCACGAATGCTTGCGCAAGAAAATGCTCAGCGGCAACAGACAAATGCGATCGGTGGTCGAGCTAAGGAACAGTCCAGTTTGAACGTTCTCTGAATTGAAGTTAGCCACAACCGCCTCGGTGGCAAGAAAGGCTCCTTTAAAAGTGTCGTCCATTAGATGGTTGAGATAGTCCAACGTATGAGAGTAGTACTGAATACTGCGTAAAAAAAGAGAGAAATAACCAATCGAAAAGCTTTACTTAAATGATCATTTATTCAAACGTTACTTAACTGTTTATGGGTGCGTGGCATATTCTCGAAAACGTAATAAGACGACGAGATCATGAACAGCGTGTAGTTTGCCTCGATCAGCTGGTCCAGCGTATTTGGCGGTGACATTATTTTGGATTTCTGTAGAAAATGAAACAAAGCGCCTTGGTAGGCGTTCCGCAGCACCAGACAGCCAAGCATCCAGATGATAACCATGACACGGGCAAAATTTCGTTTCGGAATAAACTGGCTATCTCCACTCAGAAAAATACTAATCATGTTCAGGTAGGGTGTTCGATTCTGTGCACCCAGCACAAAGGCTCGCCACGTCGACGTGTAACGATTCAATACTGAGATTATGGTGAAACCAATCAAAAACATGGAAACCACTGAGATCCAGATCTTCATCTTAAACGGTAGGAATAGTTTCTGGAAGGCCGTGTATGGCTTGCCCACGGGCAATGCAAACACTACCGATGAATAGAAGTACGGATGCGAGGCTGTCATAAGACTCGAGCGATTTTGATTGTATCCATAACCTCCGATTGTGAGGTTTACATCACCATCGACAACCTGCGAGGGATTCATAATAAAAGGTGGGATCACATATACCCATTAAAGCGTAAATTACTAAATAAAAATACTACCATAAATAAATATGTCTTACCATTCTCATTGCCCCCGTAATGGTTCCGTTTGGGAACAACTCACCGCGCGATCGACCATCGGTCGGCTGACGCACGATCGCCGTGAAGTTCATCTTCTGTGCTATGACCCGCATTAATACCCCATCAATTCCATCCATAGACACAACGCCATTGGGCTCAAATCTCAGGTACATGTGTGGCGCATAATCAAAGGTGGCCACGTACAACGGACACCGATACATATTCCTGAATTTGTTCGGAAAATACGTTTGATTTGGATACAGAAATTCGGTGTTGATAAAAAAATTCGTGATCACCGGGGCGACGGCTCCACAATGGAATCGGGTGTACGGAAAGTATGAGTAAATAGCGGTTTTTTCAACCAACTCCATGGGCACAAGCACATTAACATTCGTAATGTAAAGCTTCCAGCAGTCCTGCAAAATGCGTGTCAGGATGTCGTACTGATTGCGATGCATCTTCGTCAGGACGATCGTGTAGTAGCCCGTGAAATCGAAGGCACCCGGAGTCATTTTATTGTACAGCAATCTTTGTAAACAAAAATATATATTATCTAAATTCGTCGTTTTAAAATTCTAGAATTCCCTTACAGAAATGCTTCGTAGCTATCCACAAAAATCAGATTGAAATATCTAGGTTGTATATTGGACAGGAAATCGTATCTCTCGATGGAAACCACTATCTGGGATCCGGTGTGGAACATGATCTCATCGATGAGCCAGCCCTGTGTGACGTCTTCATCTTGAATGCTCGAGGCGTATGTCACCGAGAGCGTTGTCGAGATTTGCACGTAGAACTCGAGCACAGTCGTAACCGTTGCTCGACTCAAAGATGAACCGTACTGGATTTCCTTAAACGGAGGGTTGCGCTGGCGCTTTCCAATGGTTTCTTTTGTGAGCCACACAAGAAACAGAAATGTTATCCAGTTCCGAGACATAACGGCGATACTAACGACGCGACGCCTGCAATTGCGACTGCCCCAATGTTTGCGGATACTTTGATTTTATTCATTAGATGACGTTGATGCGCCATAACGCCATTCAGATCTTGCATGTCCGATGGAAATTGCTGATTGTCAAGCTTTTAAAAGCGATTTATTTAATGCATTAAAACACCTAAATAACACACACACATACATATAACACTACTATCACGAATTACACTTAACATCGTATACATATGTAATATATAAATTGTACAACTTAGACATAGACACTGTACTCGTATAATACAGTGAAGTGACTATATAGTTATGTATAGTAGTAATGTTTTGCAGAATGTATTAGTATTAGTGTCGGTCATTTGCGTGTCAGATTTGTTGTTTTATACTATAGTTGACACTGTGTATTTAAAATGTGTTATATTGGTGACAGGCAAACTATACCTTGTAAAAATCTCCCAAAATCTCTTTTCTCTCTTCCTCTCTTGTGTTTTTGTTAATGAAAGAAGAGTGCTGCGCTTGCGCAGCACATGATCCTTTTCAGTGTGTAAACAATTTGTGACAATACATGTTTCTTAATTAGCTTAGGCGTCGTTAGCATTTCCGTGATACCCACATCGAACTGACGAATTCAGGGTTGGACAGAGGGGCAGGATTTTTTATAATTATTTTATAAATCATTTGTTTCATTTAATATTTTATATAATTGTATAATTTTATATCTTAGCGTGCCAACATTACCCGGACCAAATCCGGGCTCTGGTCCTTACATAATTGATAATTCGTCTCTATACAAATTAAATTAATAACAAAAAAATTGCTCTCAAATGAAAGTAAATTCCAAGAAACATTCAAAATGGACATTTTGTGGCCATTAAATGGACATTTTGTGGCCATTAAATGGCCTTTTAATGACCATTTAATATCCAGTTAATGGCCATTTAAGTGGAAACAGTAGTCATTTAATTGACCATTTGAATAAAAATGTTTATTAGGTGTCCATTAAGGAATAAAGAACCAACATGTGGCCAATTATTTTGCGAGTTGGCCACGTGACAGTTAGTGTATTGCAAAAAAAGCTTAGGGGCTGCATTTCCATAAAATTATTAATGGGCCATTACGGCCATTAACGTTGCTGGCAACGTTGTAAGTTTAATTTCTCTCTCGCATTTGATTCCAATCTGTATTTTCAACTTGTTTCGACTTGCTGGTAAGCGAATGATTGACAATTATAACCCAGCTTAAGGCTAAGGGAAATAAGCCAGAAGTGGAAAAAGATCTGTAATAGCTCCTTTACTATTAGATGTAATCTGCGTCTGACGTCTGTGTCTGCAGACATGAAATGCAATATTGTATATATAAAGCTGTCAAAAAATTCCTGCGGTATTTTTTATTTAATTTTCATTTATTCATAAAATTGGATACAATTATCCGATTTAAGTCAAATATGCGCCGTTTTGTTCAATGACTAGTTCCTAACGAGATGCCATCTTCATAATGCCCCTCTTACAGAAGCTCGCTTCTCAATTGCAAAAAAAACTCGGAGAGCCAATTTTCACAGGCCTCTTTTGTGGCCAACTTAGTCGGAAGTAGAAGCAAGCTCGTTCGACATGGATAGAAACAGGTAATTATCACTTGGTGCCAGGACCGGACTATACGGTGGATGCAAAAGAATCTCACATCAGAGCTAACGGAGCTTCTGGCGCGTCACCAAAGATGTGTGTGGCCTGGCGTAATCTTTATGGAAGACAATTCGGCCTCTGTTGATCAAAGATGGCCTTTTCTGCATGAGTGCTGCCTTCAAGCGGTCCAGTTGTTGGCAGTAGATGTCCGAATTGATCGTTTGACCATAGGGGGAGCAGCTCATAGTGAATGATTCTCTGCCAATCCCACCAAACACACAGCAGAACCTTCCTGGCCGTCAATCCGAGCTTGGTTACTGTCTGGGCCGCTTCATTGTGCTTCGAACACGACCGTTTGCGCTTTAAGTTGTCGTAAGTGACTCACTTTTAATCGCTAGTCACCATCCGCTTCAGAAACGGGTCGATTTTGTTGCGATTCAGCAGAGATTCGCATACGTCGATACGGTCAAAGAGGTTTTTCTGCGTCCATTCGTGCGGCACCCATACATCGAGCTTCTTCGAGAATTTTGAAAATGCATAATTTGGTTAAACCGAATTTATATTATACCATCGTAACAATACGTCCCACGGAGAAGAACTTTTTAAATTTTTTAGCGAAAAGTTTTCATAAACTTTTGAGATGAAAATTAAACTTATACAATAATTCCAAATTATATATAAAAAACTTTTTTTCTTCTAGGGTCCAGGGTCCCATTTACGGTTTAAAACATACCCCAAACCCCCTATTAAAGTTTTTTATTGTTGATTATTTTTGTAAAATAAATACATGTACATTTAAAAATATGTTTTTTAATGAATCATTTTTTTTTTAAATTACATACATTAAAAAATGATATCTCATAGTTATTCTTAGAAAACCTATTCACACATTTCTATGGCATACTATGGCAAATATCTCTACATTATCAAAAAGGTATTTTTCACCCTAAATTATTAATAATTTCAAAATAAATTAAACAAAAATATTTCGAGTATATTTACAGACTTTAGATTTTTTATACACTTTTTCCTATTAAACAGAAATGATAATTTTGTAAAAATGTCTGACACATTTTTATGGCATACTATGGCAAATATCTAAACTTATTCATAAAGGTATTTTGTCACATTAAATAGTCATATAGAAGAAACATTAAAAAAAAATAGCGCATTTTTATTATTTGAGTTCAAAGTAAATAATTTTTTTTTAAATTATAGTATACATAATACTAAAAAAATGTGGTCATTTTTTATATTTTTAAATTTAAATTTAGATATTAGAATGTTATATAAACACAAAAAATAAACTCAAAAGGTTTTATTATGTTGTTTGCTTAAAAATATATTATATTTAATTTGAATAAACAAAAATCATTTTTTTTGTAAATTCTAAATTCTAAATTCAGAAGAAACCAAAAGATTCATTGAAGATTTTTTATAAAGAAACAAAATAAAAAGTTCATATTTCAAAAGTAGCTTTAAGTTTTTAAAAGAGACTTTTAGCCACAATTCTTAAAAAGTTCCACACCTTGGGTCCCCCCAGAACATTTTCTGGATTGTAAACATAATCGGTTAGGCTTTTTTTAGGTCAATTTTGATTTGCATTTTTATTAAAATCTAACTTTTAATTTCACTTGGTATATATGACCATCGATAGATTTTTCGACACCTTTTTAACCCACTGTCTTTTATCCATCTTAATCTTGACACGTAGGCTCGTTTTCAAACCTACAAAAACCTACAAAAAAAAATAAAAAAAATAAAAGGTTTTTGCAATAAGATACTTAACACGGATTTAATCACATAATTAATTACCATAACTTAATAATAATTATTTTAAAGTAAATCATAAATAATATACACAAAATGACACAAATGTATTTCATGTGGGGTAATCATATATGCTCAACAATATACCCACGCGCCGCAATACAAAAATCATAAACGCATAAATTATTCATGAAAATCAAACTAAACATTACAAAAACACACATCACAACATTAAACATATATTTACTGTACGCAAATAAAAAACAGAGAACAGTTTTTGAGTGACTCTTTTAAACATACTGATTGCTTGCATATCGTTATTCGTTAGCCGCACTTACAAACGTAAGCAGCATGCAGAAGTGCTGTTTAAACGCATACCAAATATACAAGTACTAAAACTTGACTGCATTCCAAACACTGCATAATGCACAAAATGCATTATGTTAGTCTCATTTCGATTATCCTCCTGTTGAGCTTTTCTATTAGTGACGCTGAAGAGTTTTCAGCCTATCAGAATACGTTAGACTTTAGAGAGATTCTAAAGACAGATTCTATGTCCGAAACCGTGTCGAGCATAATCCGGTCGATCTATGCCATAAAGTCCGGAGTGGTGTCGATCCTGTGCGGTAATTCTTCACTAGAAATCCACAATGTCATTGCTAATGGTGTACTAGTGCAACTGAATGGAATGATCGCCGTTCGCATTGAAGACTATACGATGACTATGGACGAATACCTCCGGGTGTTTAACCTGATCTTTGTGGATAGCTATGAGGAGTTCTTGTATGTATATATGCTTAAAAGAAAATATGAGTATAAAATAATGAAGTAATCGTTTTTTTTGGCACAGTCAATTCTTCAGACAAATGACCCCGGAAAAGTTCCACTTCAGTGGATACTATACGATTGTGATGACCCAGCAAAAGCCACAATCCGTTGACCAAGTGCGACGAATTTTTCGGCTGTGCTGGTCGCGACACATCACTAAGGTTATTGTACTCATTCGTAATCCGGTGGACATCTCAATTTACACTTATTTCCCGTACACGGATGGCAAACCTTGCGGAACTATTGATCCTGTGCTGGTTGCGACCAGTCAAACATTACTATTTCGAATCAGCGCTCTTTTCAAACCCAAGACCAACAATCTACATCGTTGTCCCATTGTGTTGGCATCTTTTAATAATGCTCCGTACATGATTTTCAGTAATAAATCCAAAAATGGAAGCTATACTGTTGAAGGACTCGAGGGAAGTATATTCAATCAACTGGCACATCGCATGAATTTTACACCGATTGTTCTGCCACCGGATCCGTTGGAAAGGGGTTTTATATATGAGAATGGAAGCGTTACCGGGTGCCTAGGAAAGGAATGAGCATAAAACGAAAATGCATGAAATACAATAATATTATAGTTGTAATTTCATAGGTCCACGATGGAGCGGCTGACCTGTCCATTGCGTATTTGTCCTACCGATCGGATCGATACAAAATCTTTACACTATCAAGACCGTATCTGTCGTCAACGGTTCTCTTTGCTATACCCAGCGGAATGCCGTACTCGTCTAGAACCAAGCTGTTGTTTCCGTTTCAGACGATAGTCTGGTACTGTGTCGCTTTAGTGGTGCTCTTGAATTTGTCAATTATGCTGACCATAAACTGTGTTGTGAGACGTAGACACGAGCGATTTCCAGAAATGCATTTCATTGATATCGTTGCCATACTTATGGGGGGTGCAATCAAAGAGAAGCAGAGCAAACAAGTGGCAAGCTTTGTCATATACGTAATGGTTTTTGGGAGTCTTGTCCTACGCAACTCATACCAAGGAGCTTTGTTTCAATTCCTGCAAACGAGCCAAACGCATCCGCCCAGTGATACGATCGCAAAGTTGGTTCGGGATAACTTCACGCTGCACACCGACCAGACCGGGGTGTTTCTGTTCGATTATCTGCCCGAGACACATGACAAGTATGCTAAAGTTTATATTTATTCTATTTTAGAAATCTAGACATTTTTTTATTTTATAAACACTCAGGCTTCGAATTGCTCCGTTTGTACTGACCGAAGTTATAGACAGATTAAACCCCGAGAATAAATCTGCGTATTTGTCGTATTCTGAAAAGTTGGCCTATTACAATCTAAGGAATGTCGGAAAAGGAAAGTTTACGCTTAGTTCGGAACGATTATTCCAGACCCAGTTGTTCGTGCACATGCAGAAGCATTCGAATCTCTTGGGTCCGATCAATCGTCAGATTGGAATGTACTGGAGCAGTGGCCTGCTGAATTATTGGATGAACCTTTGGGCGAACTCCGAAAGGCTGGCCTGGAATTATCGACACAATAAGACGTATCCGAGTCCGTTGACCATGGCCCATTTGGGTGGTGCTTTTGAGTTGGGTGGTTATGCGTTGTGCGTGGCGTTTGGTGTTTTTTTGCTGGAACTTATGGTCAAATGGAAGGAGACGCTTTTGTTTCGTTTGGGTAGCATTGGATTGTGGCAGAGATGGTGGAACGGAAAATCCGTACATTACATAAAATAATCGCGTGTTTTAATATAATTTATCAATACATTTTTGTCTATCTCCTTTTCGTGTGAATCAGTAATATATAAAATATATAATTATTTATAGAAAATATACATTTGCTTGCAATGAATAATATTTCGTGTGATAGCCATTCCGTGCCTGCACTTTTCGAAATATCTGTAATTTGAATTCAATAAAGTGCAATTCATGTTTGTTTACAAAACATTTAAATATTATCTACATTTATTTCTAAGTACAATTTAACATGCAAATCTACTTTTATACTGAGTCACTCAAAACATATAAAAATTTAAGAAGTTATTGTATCTCAGAAGCTCACACAGTTTGAAGCATGCAATGAAGCTTTTAATTGCATTTATATTCGTTTGGCTGGCTTCTGGTGAGCCTTATCTCATAGCAAACCGATCGGAATCACCATCAAGGGATGCATTTTCAAGAGATCAGTCGATAACTACGGCTGCAATAATTCGACGTGTGTACGCTCGAAAAACCGTGGACGTATCCATTTCGTGTTTCAAAGTTCATTCCAACATCGTCAATGACGTGGCCGGACGACTTCGTTCTTCGGTAACGATTCGAATCGAAGAATACCCTAGGATTTATGGGACTGACATTCGGCTGTATAACTTAATGTTCGTGGATGATTATTCAAGTTTCCGGTAAATTGGTAGTTAAATATATTAAGTATATTTATTTATAGTATTTTTTGTATGTTTGTTGGTAATTATTCAGGTTGCTCTTTGTCACAATGACCAAAGCCAAGTTCAACTATACGGGTTACTACACGATCGTAGTAACTGCCCTCGAAAATATGAATCACAATTTCTTGCGTCGCATATTCACAGACTGACACATCGTGAACGTCATAGTTTTGGCCAGATCATGCTCATCCGGACGAATTGCTTTTTACACGTACTTTCCATTTCACCAACATCAAAAATGTGAGTCAATTGTACCGATTAGAGTACACGTTTATGATCTGGCCACAGATCTATTTCCACCGAAACTGAAAAGTCTCCATGGGTGTCCAATTGTGGTGGCCTCATTTGAGAATCCTCCGTACATGATGATTCAGGAGTCTGGCAGCTTCATTACAGCCAGTGGATACGAGGGAAGCATATTCAACACTATGGCTAATCGAATGAACTTTACGGCTGTAGTGCAGTCCAATTCGGAGGAGAGGGGATTTTTTTCCAAAACGGAACAGTGTCTGGAAATTTGGGATCGGTAACCCAAAAAAATATGTAGAGTCTATAGATTAATCATAATTACTTTATACAAGGTGATGAATAGCAAAGCAAACGTATCCCTTGGATTTCTGGTCTACAAACATGATAGGTACAAGGCCATGTCTGCGTCTAGGCCTTAGTTGTCATCGAGAATCGTGTTTGCTATTCCGCATGGCCCTCAGTACACATCTTTTGCCAAACTCTTGCTACCATTCCATTCATCCGTTTGGGCCAGTGCAATTATCGTAATCCTGCTGTGTTGCGTGCTCGCATCAGCGTTTGAGCATCGAAGGGGAAGGTGTTGGGGTTCTCTCCTAAACAGTCCAATCACAATTACTTGGATGTGGTAACGATTTTGTTTGGTGGCGCCTTGGAGCGCAACTCATCCGTACGACTGGTAAAGTTCGTACTCTATGTGTGGCTATTTGGATGCCTGGTACCTTGGAATGCCTATCAAGGAGCTCTGTTTGCGTTCGGAAGCAGGACAAGTAGGTATAAATTTATAATTTAGTGTAGAATATCAATGGCAGCATTCCGTACTCCTCAAAAATTGTTAGAATCGAGATAAGTATCAATCTGCAACACATGTTAGGCTAGTTTTTTTTTGAATCAGCAGTTACAAACATATATTTTTTTTAAAATATTTGTATATTGGTTTCTGCTATTTGAAATTTACAAATATTTTGCTAAATATGCTTTTTTCAAACATCATTTCAAAATAACCTTTGTTGCTGCACCGTTCTTATAAAAAAATGCCTGCAAATTTGTAAAATACAATCTAAAAAAGGCAAGAGATTCTTAATTTTAAAACGTTAAAACCTCAATTTCAGCATTCGTATGGTGCCCCGGACTACGAAGTGATCTCAACTCTTAAACGCGAAGAAAAACGCGAAGAAAAACGCGCCTACATGATACCCTACGAGAAGCTGGCATACTACAATCTACTAAACACCTGGAACGGACATTTTATTTTATCGTCCTGCAGTTCTATGGATGGACAAATGGATCGAAATTAGCTCGCTGAACAGCCGTATGGACGACTATTTGGAACGCGTCCATTGATCATGGATGATTTGCAGGGAACTTTTGTGTTGTGCGGGGTTTTGCTTTTACTTTCGTTCCTAGTTTTCTTTATAGAAATTGGAGTTAAGCGTCTCCAGACACAACCGGTACTGCCTGGACTATTATTCTTATAAGATTCTTGCATTACTTACACAATAAACTTCATCATTATATATATATATACCAAAAACATAACAACTTATATATTGATTAGAATACAAAATAGAAAATAATAAAACGATTATTTATGTATAATAGATTTAAAATATCGAACACAATCTGTGGCTGCGCCACGCGGCTACTCGTAGTCGAACTGTAGTCCTGATCCTCGAGTGTTTAGCTCGGTCCACGCATCGAAGCGTTCGGACAGCTCGTTTGACATATAGTTCTTCCAGTCTCCAATCTGACCCTTTCGTATGAATTTCACGGTGTCCTTGCAGTTGCGATCCGTGCCGGGCTCGTCACCAGCATAGATGATTGGTTCCAGATTAACGGCTGGATTCTTTTGCATGCGATCGAAGGTCAGATGATCGCACAGTCGTGAAACCTCGTCGGCGGAGATAGTGCGCTCGACGCCCAGAAATGCGGCACACTTGTGTATTGTGGCCGGCATATCCTTCTTCATGTCCTCGTACTTGAGGAAGAGAACATTTGCGTCGTTGCGTTTGTTCCAGAAGGCCAGCATGTGCGGCCACATCGGTCCGATGGGTGCATTGTCGGCCAGGAAAATGTTACAAAAGTCCTCGAATGTTCCCACCAGTCCGTGCACCAAAATGCAATAGTGGTAATAAGAGACGCACAGATCTTTTGGATTACGGGCTATGTAGATGGTCTAGATAATTCGAAAGACATTTTTAGATAGAATACGTGACCTTTAAAAAAAAACATCTCATCACACATACCTTTGGTCGAACGGTGTCCAGTTCCTTCGGAAGCAATTGCCACGGGAAATGCGATTTGATGAATCGCGGTCCCGGTAAACTGTTCACCAGCTGCACAGAGTTTCCCACCGCATTGCTGGAAAAATAAACATTTAATCCCGTTAGGCACTTGAACTTGGACTTGAAAACAGTAACTACGTGAGCCAGTCGTTGTGATCCTCAAAAATGATGGCGGTCAGCTCTAGCAGTGGCGTACGCAGTTGCTGCAAGTGTTTGGCACCCTCGTAGTCGAAATTGTTGCCCAGCAGCCAGACCATCTCCTGAGCCCATGTTGAGCCTGAAAATAATGCATTCCATATTTAGATGCGGTGCAACACTCCACTCCACACCAGCATGCACTCACCAGTTCTGGGATACGAGACCATCCACACATCACTTTCTCTCACATTACAATCGAGCACTTCCTCGGATATTTCACAGAACTTGCGCGGCATTATCACTTTGCCCGGATGCATTTCTACGAATCCGTTCTTCCGCTTAAAGAAGTTGTCCAGGCGCTCGCCGACGCTGCCCTCAACTGGTTTGTGGTACACTCGCATGGTTTTTCCGACAGATTTTCTTCACAAACACAAACGGGTCGTTTTATTTCTGTCGATGAACTTTTATTTTTAAGTATTTGTCGTCTTTGTCGTCGTCGTCGTCGTCGTCGTGGAACGTCTGATACCTACGGACGAACGACTGAAATTGCACTGTTGTTTTCCGGAGAGGCAGTACGATGCGCGCCCGCGATGCACCGCTGCGCCGCCGCCGACGACGTCAAACGTTTCTCTAATTCACGTGGCAATGCAATTGAAACACGTTATTTCGAGAGAAAGTGCGCGCAAAAATATATACACACACACATACAAGCGAATATTAACGTGATAGTTTTGTGCGGTTGACTATAAACAACATTAATAAGGTGTTCAATGCACAAATGCACATGCAATCCATACGACTATTTATAAATAGTGTTATTGTATACTTGATGCATATAATAAAAATAATAATAATAATATTGGATACGTAGAAATGCGCACCCATTTGTGCAGTTTGATTCGCGTCATTGGCTCTCAATAACGCTGCGTGTCTTTCGGGTTCGCGGATATAAATTATTTAATTTTATGTTGAGTGTTTTGAAGCATTATTATTTATTTATTTCCGATAAAATTATTATTGATATAGTTGAAGCTTTCGTTATTTACGAAATATAGATGTTTCTAAAAAAAGCGACTAATTCTGTGTTTTTTTGAAGAAAACTCGTATATAGCGTCTATTTAAGCAAGTACATGTGTGTTTTGGCGGGAAAATATAGAGAAGTGGAGCGGATTCGTGCTTACTATATATAACTTCAAAAACATGTTCGAATATAAATGTTGTTATCGATGCAATAAATAAATAATGTTGTGAAAGTGAACGTGGTAACTAGGCCGTGAAGGTCAGTTAATCCATTTCCCCGTTATGCTGCTGCATTATTTTGATTATTTACAACTAATAGATATTATTACCTGAAGATATTGGTTCTTTTCGGTTATAAGACTCTAACAATATGAATATGATTTTCAGGGAGGTGGATATTTGGCACGACCAAATGCATTTGCGGCACTGACAAATGGGAATACTCTCTATTACTCAAGTGGTCCATGATATTATTATTATTATTATTTTTATATTTTGTTCTTATATGGTTTTTGTAGTACAATAGATTTGCAGGAACCGGTCCTGGTCCAACAATATTCTAACTGTAGGCTAAGGAAAAAGATAATTATCCAGTTTGTTTATGGAACTAAATAAAAAGCATATTCAACCAAATTATTGTTCCCTTATTCAGGTTAATTGTAATCCAGAATTTCGTAGGGGGCAGATTTTTTAAAAACTTTATTGAAAATATCTAAATTATTTAGTCAATCGCATAAAATAAATAGCTCTCCAAAAAAATATTAAATTATATGGAGTAAGATAAACTTTATGCCTTTACTTATTAGTAGGGCAGCCAAAAAGAAGCTCTAGCTTTTTTATGTATGGCAACCGTATCGTCAGATGAGTCACTGGCGGATCCAGGGATTGAAACATGGAGACATGAAAGCCCCCCCAGGAAAAAAATTGTCAATTAGAAATATTACATAAACCATGTATTCCATTTATTTATTTATAATAATTTAATGTCTTCGAAAATTGTTATGGGTATATATTGAATATATCCGACGACGGTACCTGATCCGAATTCTGGCTCTGATCCTTCTATAATTTATATTTTGTATCTATAGAAATTTAATTAATAAGAAATTGTTTGCTCTGAAATGAAAGTAAATTCCAGTTCTTAAATTCTGTTGTTCAATTCAAGTTTTGAGGTTTTCTGGATTAAGGACCTTAAAAACCTGAAAAAAATTCAATGGGCAGGTTTTTTAGATTCTTTGATAAAATACACGCAAAAAAAATATATTTTCGAATTTTGAAAACGCAGAAATTTGAAAAAATCAATTTTGAAAAACAAAATTTTAAAACCGGAATTTAAAAGACAAACAGAATTTAAAATCCCATAAAAACTACATTTTCTGGGTTCGTTTCATTTAAATTCAATCAATTTAAAACCATATTTTATTACAAATGCTTATTTTGCATATTTCAGCATATTTTAGAATTAAAGCTAATTTTTAGTGCATATTTATTTTTTTACAGAAAAACAAGTAGAAACAAGCTAAATCTGTAGAACAGAAAAAAAAGTCATATGAGCAGTGGCCTAAAAATATGATTGCAATATTATTGTCTGGAGAATATTGTTTTGTTAACAATTATATGAAGTCTGGGGTAAGAGCTAAATACTTTCCAATTACATACATCGATGTAAAAAGAAGTTTTTTCTATAAAACCGTATTCTGTTTAAATATAAGGCATTTTTATTTTTTTTATAATTTAAGAAAATGGTCGTTATTTATTTAAAAAAATTAGATTAGGTCTGAGAGAACGGATATAAGCATTTTCCCTACCATTTTTGAATGGTTTGTTGAAAAACGACCATTTAATGGTAATTCCAGTCTCTCAGTGTACAAACCAGTTTAAAAAATATACTTGTAAGTATTATAATTCTATGTTATAATGTAGAAAATTGAATCTAATAAGTACAAATTTAAAAAAATGAGATTTTTTTTATTATTTTTTTTTGGTATACATATTGTGTTTATAAATTATTTTTAGAGCTTATTTTAAGGGCTTAAAGCGATGTTTTTATGGCTTATTTAAGGTGCCTAAAATTATATTTTTAGCGCTCATTTTTGGTGGCCCTACTTATTAGCAGTCCCAAACATATCAAAGATTATATGTGAACAATTATCAGTCCACCGCCCAGGAAAAAAAGAAAACTATTAAAAATATTAATTTAATTTCTACGAACATGTTATGGCATTATGGGTACATAAAATATTTAATGAATCTTGGCTATAGTCTTTACATAATTGATAATTCGTGCCTATTCAAATTTAAATTATAATAAAAAATTGCTCTCAAATGAAAGGATATTAAAAGAAATATTCAATATGTATAAGGCTAAGGACTTAAAAATTATTCAGCCAGATGTGAAAAAAGGGCAGAATAATGAACTATTTGGCAGAGTAATCAGCAGGGCCTGCCGTTATCCAGAAACTTACTAAAAACGTATTCAGCCTTTATTCAAGCTGAGCTAATTCAAGTTATTTGGCTTAATATAGGTAATGAATAAAAAATTTCCAATGGGGATTTTTTTTTAGAATCTTTTGTAGCATACATTTGACTAAATTTGTTAGGTATTGTAAATTCTGTTTTTCAAAATTACATTTTTTTTTAAATCAAGTTTTTTTTTAAAAGATCGAATTTTGTAAAACAGAATTTTGTAAAACAGAGTTTAAAATCCTTTAAAATTTGAGTCAAATACCATCGTGACGAAAAGACCCCCACCTCCCAAGAAATTTTTTTTGGATCTGAAATAATGACCACATCAACTGATGTACCGAAAAACAACGCTGTACTGTGGTTCGGCGAGGTAATATATTGTCCATTTTTATAAGGACATAAGGTCCATGGACATTTTTTGAAAGGACCTATTTTTAAGTGACCTAAACCCCAATAAAAAACAGATATAATGTCTAAATGGACATTATGTCCATTTGGACATTATGTCTATTTTATGTGAAAATAATGTTTATTTTAAAAGCAGACATAACATCCATGGACCTTATGCCAGTTTGAAACTGAAATAATATGTCCATGACCCTTATGTCAATAGACATTATGTCATCTCATCACCCTGTGGTTTAACTTTGCAGCAGTGCAATATAATATTTTTAATTATGAAAAGGTAGATATTTGTGAATTTCAACAAAAACTCAGAATCGAAAGAGTAGAAACAAGCGGGTTCAATTACATTTTCAGAATTTCCTCACAGGATATTGATTCGATTGAGAGTTGAGAGAATTCCTAAACAAAAACAAATTACTTTTTGTTATAAAGAAAATCACAAATTTTAAACCAAAAATATTTCAATGTTATTTTATTAGGAAAATGACTGATTTTGTTTTATTAAAATCAATAATCATTAAACTTTAAACTATCATTCTGTTTTTTACTAAGATTATTATCACTTATTTGGTACTTAGAAAGTCAAAAATCGGTATTTATTAAAATATTATTTTTTTAATTGACATAAAACTACTTTTTTCACTAACAAAATTACTCATAAGTGTAAATAATGAAATCATTGATTTTGTACTTTAAAAAAACTGTTTATTTCCAAAATAACACTGTAATTTGAAAATTACAATTTATGTTCTTTTGTTTAAAGAATTCGTTGATTTTTTACTAAACAAAATAATAAGATTTTATACCAAAAAAATCTCTTGTATTATAAATTATAAAAATTATTTAAATTAAATTAATTTTCACTAAATAAACAATAATGTTGATAATGTTGTTTTTTAATATTTGTATGAGATAAAAAGCCCCATAGCCACCTTAAATCCGCCAATAGACTCGTACATCGTAGTTTCCGTTGACTATGGTTATGGGAAAAGATCGTTTCTTTTTAAATGATTAAAATTTTAAAATACCTATCAATTGATACCAATAAACCCGCACTCTAAAATTTTAGAATGTTATCAGAACTCTCCCGCCAAAAAGGGTGTAACATTCAGCCCAACAAAATTGTAAAATTTATTTTAAAGCTTTTAAGCGCTATATATAACCCTTTTTAACTGTTACAAATAGTTGTCGTTTACACCTCCCCATTTACAGAGAAAAGGGGTTAAAGTTAAAAATATTCCCTCTAAAAGGGGATTTTGGAGAGTTTTTTAAACCATATTGCCTGATTTTTATAATTATGGCGGCATGAAATAGACCCCAAAACATTTTCAGTATACAACAACAATCATGTGCTGCGCAAGCGCAGCACTCTTC
>JAAAKO020005443.1:0-20036 GCA_010015015.2 Bolitophila cinerea | reverse complement strand
CAAAAACACAAGAGAAGAAGAGAGAAAAGAGATTTTGGGAGATTTTTACAAGGTATAGTTTGCCTGTCACCGAATAAATGGTGTCATAAAATGGCTGCCTTAAAATTGTGCTCAAAATTGATGCGTAATGGCTATGGGCGTCCTTCAAGGAATGAGGCGCCTTCGGCGGCAATTTGTGGAATCAACCAATTTGGATACTATATACTGTCAATAATATTATTTAACACATAACCTCATAATTACTCTTGTTTGACAGAAAGGTGTCCAAACCCCTTCACAGGGCCTCTTGTGAGCAAGAAGAAACCTTATACCGAATAAATGCACAAAATTCTTCCAAAATAAAAGAAAAAAACATCGGCGTAAAATGTATGTGCAAAATGAATCTACCAAGATAATCAGCACAAAATGGCGGGACAAAATGGCGGGACAAAATGGCCAACCCACGATTAACCTTACTACATTACAGACTGTGTAAATCCGAATTCCTGTGGTTTGTATGTTTGTATATTCTGTTAATCTTGTGTTGGTCAATCGTTATTCAGCCAAACGTGGAAAGTGTGTCGGCCAATCGTGATTCGACAAA
This sequence comes from Bolitophila cinerea, assembly GCA_010015015.2. NCBI lineage: Eukaryota > Metazoa > Arthropoda > Insecta > Diptera > Mycetophilidae > Bolitophila > Bolitophila cinerea. The sequence continues at coordinate 19,453 of JAAAKO020005443.1, read as the reverse complement.
TTGAGATTCGGCCAATCGAGAGACACCGCCTTTTTTAAAAATTAAACTCAGAATATCACTGTTTTAATCTATATCGAACTTTCGCTTTTTTAAATGATCCCACGGTGAATGGTTATCAAATTGGAATATCTACGAAAAATTTAAACAATATTTTTTCGGATTTAAAATGGATGAGAATGTGGACATAAACGGGCTGATTAAAATGGCGGCATAAAATTGCTATAGATAATAGTTTCTGGGCTACTTATAACAATCAAAATCAGTAAAAAAAATCGTCAAAAAATTGCGATACAAAATGGCACCATCGCCGCCGCGCTTCGCCGACCCCCTGTGAGGATGATGTATAAAAGTGCCAAGGAATAAGTGGCTCTTAAAGTTCAAAGTTGAAATGGCAATAACAATTCAATCTTTACCTATAATATTTAGTGACGAACTTTTTTAAAATATGTTTAAAGTTGCTTCTATTTATGCGTCATCATTGTCTCAATCAAAAAACACTGAATTCAAGTTTTTTTTAAACTAATTTCCTAACAATACATAAACATCTACATTATATATAGTTCGTAGGGTTCACAGAAAGTTCAAGTTCTACGTACATATATAATACATGTCGAATGTTTGTGTCTCTGTTTAGGTGTATCGAATATATGTCTCTCAAATTGGCTTATTATAAAAATAGGTATCTTCTAGCAATATATACTATATTTATATATATGTGTATATTAAATATGCACCCTGCACCTGCAGGCACGCAAATATACGCGCAGTCTACTTATATTATATGAATACAACATATAGTACGTACGAACCCCGGGTGATCCACCCTTCCTTCTCGAGACCGTTTGCCATTTGTCGTATATATACGGTGCAGACGATTCGCAATTACCAATCATATATACCGGTCATATTATAGTGATATATATACATAATATATGTTGAACGTATATATTATACACGTATATGTACTTTGTACTTCGTATATACGTATATTGCGATTGGGAAAAACGAAATTGCATTTCCTCGAACTCGATTAAATTTTTGCCAAACACGCAAACCTGCGATCGTCCGTCGCGTCGCTTTACGCTTACATGTGTGTGTGTGTGTGTGTGTTTGTGTGTGCAAATGAAGTGTGTGTGTATTGAAGGATATATCGTGTATATATATCATGAATACTTCATGTACAGGCTATATAAGAGGATATATTCGTATACGAATAAGCACCCAGAGTAAACAACACTCCAGAAGTCATGTCAAAATCTAATCATATGCATACTAATGGGACATGCCCCACAGCCCACAGCCGCGACGAATGTGACGGTGTGCTTAAAGAGCATAAAGGCAAATCAGCGTGCGTGTGTATGTGTGTGCGGATAAAAAGAAAATCATTGTAGAAAAGCACTTTGTCCTCGTCCTCGTCGTCGTTTTCGTAATATCGTGTGTGTGCTTGTAAGCGAGTGTGTATGCGTTTAAATGATATTGCGTTCAGGCACGATCATCGATGCAATATATGAGGGGGAAAGAATACCCTTACACCGGTGTACAATATACAGTTGACATTAGGGCGACCCGTTCATTTTGTTTTGATTTATTAACAGCATTATCGTTTTTTACAACGAAAAAACTTTTAGTTTAAATATGTACTTTTCTACAGCTTATAAATTGACAAACTGACCGTTCTAAATACTAACCATTACAAAAATGACTAATTTAATAACTGACAAATTTAAATAATTTGTCCCATCGATTGGAAAACTGACTAATTTAAAAAGTATAAACATGTATCTGACGTTTTTATCCTAAACTGACATTTTACAAGTCAAACTGACCACTTTAAATGAGTTAAACTCAAAACTTACTATTCTTAACTGACCGATTTGTACTAGTAAAACTGACCGATTATTATTTTGTTTTGAATTATTTATCATCGTTTTTAACTAAAAAATATTTTTGTTTAAATATGTATTTTTGTACAGCTGACTAATTCATTTTTTTAAACTGATTTATTGAAAAACTCACCAATTGAAATACTGACTAATTGAAAAAGTAAAAAATGTGTAACTGACCTTTTTACCTTAAATTGACACTTTACTAGTCAAACTGACTGATAATTGAAAACTTATTAGTTAAACTGACCGATATGTACTGACCGATTTATTTAATGTTACTGATATACAATAATGAATAATGTTTACAACATTAAACTTCAAACTTTAAATAGCAGTGCCTATTTGAACCTATAGAAATGACCGTTTTTTAGTATTAAACTAATATTATACTTTATAACTTACAACTAAAATTGTATAGATTTGTTTTTTACTAAAAACTTTTTAATTAACTACAGCTGAAAAATTGACAATTCTTTAAATTGCTGACCAATAAAAAATACCAATTTTATAACTGACCAATTTTAAAAAACCTGAGCAATTGTAAAACTCACGGATTGAAAAACTGACCAATTGACAAAAAAATGAATTACTGACCTTTATTTATCCTAAACTGACAGTTTACTAGTCAAACTGACCACTTCATATAAGTGAAACTCAAAACGTACTACAAATAAACTAAACAATTTGTACTAGTTAAAATGAACGATTGGTACCAATTAAACTAATCGATTCATTTATTATATTATATAATAATGACTGATTAGTTAAGACCATTTAAAAAGTAAAACTAAATCACATTTAATAGTTGGTCAGTGCCAATTTGAACCTATAAAACTGAACCATTTTCTGTATTTTTAACCATTTTTTTGCGAAATTGATTGTTTTGACCAAACTGACCAAACGGACCAAATTAACCGGATAAAACTACTCTATGACTTTGATTACATGTGAAGTCAATCTACAATTTTAACAAGTATCTAACAAACCCTACGTTTTTCACAAGTAAAACTTAACGAAACTTAGATAAGATTATTGTAGAAAACACATAATTTAAAATACAATTAGGACCGATTGTGCTTTCAATAAAAATTTAAGAATTATCGCAAAACTCTATGATTTTTACTTGAAAAACCTAATCATTTTTAGTTAAAATCTATAAATTTTTAAGATTTAGATTTAAAGTTGAAATTTAGATCTAGATTTGAACATGTAAATCTGAACGATATGCTTCTGTGTTATAGAACGAGGATTTTATTATCTAGCCTGCGCACAAAACATCCTCAAATAGCGGGAACATCTGTGTATCCACATTTGCTTTGATAGTCTAACTCTAAATAACTCTAACTCTAAATAAGGACTAATGAGTTGGAACGAGCTCCAGAATCTGAGTACTCAGCCCCAAAGGCGGATCCAGGAGGGACATTGATATATATCCGCTCAGGAAAAAGAGAAATATTACATAAACCAATTATTTCATTTTTTTCATATATTTTTTTAATTTTTACGTATATGTTATGGGTATATCATTAAACTCGAATCTCGGATTTAGTCCTTACATAATTAATAATTCTTGCCTGTACAAATTTAATAATTATAAAATAATTGCTCTCAAATGAACGGAACTTCCCAGAAATATTCAATATGTTAATGCTATGTTAAGGCTAAGGGTAATAAAAATTATTCAGCCAGAAGTGGAATAAGGACTGAATAATGCCCTATTTGGCAGAATATTCAGAATATTATCCAGGTTTGGATTAATAAGGAACATAATAAATGCTTATTAAGCCATTATTAAAGCTGAGCTTATTAACGTTATTTGGCTTAATTTGGTTCTGAATAATAAAACTTATAACACGATTGTATTTGACTAAATTTCATAGGTATTTTAAACTCTGTTTAACAAAATTCTGTATTACAAAATTACATTTTTATTTCAAAATTAAGTTTTTTTCAAAATTATGTTTATTATTCAAAATTCTATTTTACAAAATTCTGCGTTTTCAAAATTATGCATTAAAAAATTCGGAAATATATATTATTTTTGTTTCTTTAAGCATATTTTCAAATTATATAATCCAAAAAAGAATTTAAAATCCCTAAAATGTTTAGTTAAATACCATCGTGACGATATGTCACCCCCTAGAACATTTTCTGGATCCGAATATGCTCAGCTTATTCTGAGTTTATAGAACGTTGATATTCAGTACAAAAGGGTATTGATATCTTTATCAACAACTCGGAATAATCCCTCGGCATATCATAAACCCTAAGCTAAGCTAAGCACTGGGGCCAAAATTAGGGCCTGGTTCGCAGAATTCTTACAGGGCACTGCAGACACACTAACACACTTAAAAGATGGGCCAAACATATGCAATCAATTCGTAGAAAACAGTTCGTAGAATACAATTCATCAGATAACAATTTGTCGAAAAACAATTCATCAATTATTTTATTTTTTTGGGACAATTTTGTTTTTTTTTGTTAGACTTAAACAAATGGGTTCTATCCGAATTCTTGTTATAGTTACAATATTTCCAAATACAGAAAAACGAAAGTACGACACGCGGTGGATTTTTGTTTACTGGTTTTGATAAATGGTGTTGTAAAGATTGTCCAATAGGTAGTTTTTTATCTATGTATCAAATCTTGCCAACTTCTGCGTCGAACCTTGATAACCTTGATAATAATGAATAATTAAACCGCATTTATTCGTGTTAGCTAGCGTCTTAGCGAGTTTATTTAATTCAGATATCAAAGGGTTTTTACTTTTTTTAAAACGCAAAATTAAAATCTATTGGCATTCAATAAATTAATTGTTTGTTTGCCTATTTCAAGCCTAATTCAGAAGTGAGCTATTTTTTTTTTGTGAAACAGGAAATTTAAAAAATAACAGGAAATACCCTAATTTTTAATTATTTAATACTAAATTTTTTTTTTTAGGAGTAAAAAAACAATTTTCGGGGTTCATTGTATTTTTTTTTTCATCTTCAATACTGTAAAATTTATAGTTGAATCAAAAAATATAATATAAAATATAAATGTTCCGAAGAAAATCTATCTAATTTGTGGTCATGGTCAATAGGATGTTTTCAATTAAAATTAAGTTTGTATGGAAAAAATTAAAACCCTCTGGGCAAAGAAGATGTAAAATAAAATATAATTATAATTAATTTAATTTAAAAAAAAAAAACAAAAAAGATTTTTCTACTATGTTAAAAATAAAAAAATATTGGTCTAAAAGGTTTTTCCTAATTTCTAAACACAATTGGTCTAAAAACAATTTGTCTAAAACAATTTGTCTCAAAACATTTTATCTGAAATTATTTTGTCTAATCAAAAAAAAATAATAATAAAAATACAAAAAAAAACAATTTAAACTAACTAAAAAAAACATAAACCCAATTGAAAAATATATAAAAAAAAAAAAAAATTATAATGTTTAAGACAAATTGTTTTTTGATTAATTGGTTTTGGAATTTAGACACATATGTATTGCTTTAAACAAATTGTTATTAGACCAATTGTTTAGATCAATATTTTGATTACCCTTTTTATATAAAATTAAAGTATTACCTATTTAAAAAAGGCTATGTCTTTTAAAATACTAAAAAGAAATATTTTACAATTTTTGTGCCTTGAGGGTAAGTTAAATTCCATCTTTTTTGAAATCGACCCATCCTAACCTATGCCATAAATTCAGGTTCTAGTTCATAGGGCAATCACGTTGGACTAAAAGTGCTGAAGTCGTCTCCATGGAGTCGGGCTAATTGGAATCGGTATCATGGAGTCAGTCTCCAACCCCCAAACAATCAGTGTCAGTCCTACTAGTCAATTTTTTTTTTTACTTAAAAAAATTAAAAAGTTTAAAAAATATATTTCGCTTTGAGTCACCCTAATGTTCCTAGTATACGAACCCAAATTGATGTGCGGTGTTTGTGTGTGTATATGTTTTTTGATTGCACAATAGGGAAATCAATAAGGAACAAGGGGGTAAAAAAGCGACACGCCATGTCTGTGTGTTTGCGCAAGTCTAAACTCTCCTCAAATATATATATATAGAAGTATACAAATTGCGAGCGATACCATGAATTATGCTCGTCCACATATTCTGGAAGTAATGGCTCTCCGGGCTGTGCCCGACACCCGCACCTAAATCAAGCTAGTGAATCAAACTAGATGTTGTAAGTCATGTTTACCTTATATGACAGCGACTGCCACAGGCTCGCACGAGGACACGAATTTAATATACCGCTCGATCTGTCCTCCGTGCCATCATCAGCATACGAATGGTGAATGAAGGTGGGAGGAGGTTAGTTGGGTTGTAGGTATATATATATATATATATATATATATCGGTATGGGCACATGTTTTACGACACAACCACACGCGTACCGTATTATGTCAACATATAAACGCGCTGCTCTGGCAATGGTGTAAAACCTACCCACCACCCCCCTCTCCCCTGGACAAATATTTGCATAAACATAATTGCACTGTCGCTGGCACATGCATTTGCTCCACGCGGCGATATTAATGGGGCAACGAGCATGCAAGCGTTCTCGCTCGATTTATATATATACGACACGTGTACGTGTACACATTGTGTGCGAGTGGTCGCTCTGTGGAAAACCGGTGATCATATACTATATATATATAAATATTATTCCTCATGGAAACTTTGCTGTGTGGACAGGCGACAGGGACGCGTAACGTCCGTCGGGTCACTTTCGTCCGCGTCCAAATATACAAATCGTAAAATGCACAAATTATTACCATAACAACAATAAACACACGCACACATACACAAATAACAGTGGCGTCCGTATTGGTCATACGTATATGATTATTTGCATTATACAATGTGGCTAAAAATAAACACACACTTTTTTCATTTAATATAGGTAGGTCATGGTTGTACGTGGATTTTACACTGACACTGACTAAATATATACAATATACACGCAATGGAAACTGAGTGTGTGTCTGTGTATGTGTCTGTGTTATGTGTGTGTGTGTGTGTGTGTGTGTGTGTGTGTGTGTGTGTGTGTACTGAAAATAGAAAAAAAGGCATTGCTTTTTGGCGGCTAATGAAAAACGCAAGCGAAATACTACATGGCTGACGCACTCGACATATTTTAATGACGTGTTTTTCTCGCTATTCTCTATTGTGTGTATAGTTAATTTTCCGCTCTATAAATAAAATACAATATACATTTTTTTTGCTTTTCCTTGAAAATGTGTTTCTGTTATTAGTGTAATGTGCGCGGTATTGTTTTTAGGAGGAAAATCTTTTTTTTGTGTGTGACTGTTTGAGAATTTTTAAGTGGGACTCAAGGACTGCGAGAGTTTAAGAAATTATAGAAAAAATACTTAGAAATTGAGACTTGATGAAATTAGTTTCGCATTTATATATCTATATACCAGCGGTTACAAACCTTTTTATCGCTTGCGAAAGTTAAAGGCTTGCAGCTCATCTTGGAAAACACTAGATTAAGTTCCTCATATGTTTTTTCAAAGTATATATTTCTTGATTGAACCTCCGATTGGTGACAAGGTCCCTGGAGGGACCTTCCACAATAACAACATGCTGAAGCAATAAAAACAGGATGGGATTCGATACGGGTCTATGTTGTTTTTTTTGTTTGGTTAAGACGTAGTATTTCTACGGCAACAAGGTACATGGTCCCCAGGGACGTGTTGTACGTGTTTAAAATTTTTTGGTTTGTGTTTGAAGGGCTTTTAGAGCAACAATTCCTATCAAAAAGAAATGTAACATTGAACAGACTCCTCCAAAGAATGGAAGATCATTCTATTCCCAGGCACGTCTCTCTCCAAACTGGTAAGTTTGGTGCTGGTATACACATTGCTAGGTGTATTGATATAGGTACTGGTATAGGTATATATCTTTCAGACAAAAGTCTATGAAATCCTCGTCTGGGTTTTAGAAATCCAAACATTTTACGGGAATGGTGGGCCTATCCAAAACCTAAAACCATCTCAGCCAAACCACTATAAGAAATATGGTTCATTCCTGGATTGCAACAGTTTCTGAGAAACGGGTTGTATATAAATTGACCCATCTTCGTTTTTACAACGTCAATTCTTGGTCGGAGCGATTGCTTACCAGCAAAACAGCAGAAATTGATGACTATTGCTTTCATGTTGCAGGCAAATTGGTCTTACAATTCACACAAGTCAGTAACCGAAGATGAGAAGCTTCACTCAATTCATCAAGAGTAAGCCAGCGAAAAATGGTATAAATGTATGGTGGTTGTGTGAATCGCAATCATACCCTCTCATGGGAATTGTTTACGGTGGAAATTTGCCCGAACACTTGCGTCAGGTCAACCAAAACCAGAATGTTGCTGTTGGTTGAAAAAAACATATTTTTTTCTCAACGATGGACGTGGAAAAATATTGATGCGTCGAAAAAGTGCCTTTGTTAGAACGGTGCGGTCAAAAACATTTGTTTCATCTGAGTTCTTGAAAATTAAGGATGCGTCATATCTGCAGCTCCTTAGTTGGTTTTCACGAAGGTGATGATAGACAATAACAGCAAGCAAAAGCCATTGATCATTCTGGACTATAATACCAATAAATGCGGAGTAGACAAAATAGATTAAATGCTTTTGGCACATAATCTGGACCAGTAACATGAAACAATACAAATACAAACATTGTATAAGTTTTCTATTTTGTAAACTGACAAATATATATATGTATAGTATACTAAACCTGAATTTCCATTAAAAAATGTTTTTTCCATTTTTTTTCATTATTATTTTTTATATGCCTATATAAACAATTTGCAAACCTAATACAAACCAAAAGTTACCAAACAAATCATTCAGACATATATACAAACACATGCATATTTATGAACCGTATAATTGAGTTCCTTTTTGTAGGTCCCTAGAAACCTTGTACTTTGTACCATAGGCGGATCCAGAAAAGGTGCTGGGTGGGGACATTTTGTCACGATAGTATTTAACTATTTTTAACTATAACTATCTAAAAAAAAATCCATTGAAAAAAAAAACAGATTTTAGGGTCAACCTCAAAAAGCTCAACTTCCTTATTAAACCAACCAACCTGAACAACAGCAAAGCCTGAATATTTTGCCAATAGGGCATTCTTCAGCTCTAATCCACTTCTAGTTGAATGATTTTCATTTACTTTAGCCTGATACAGCTTGAATGATTCTTGGAATTTACTTTCATTTGAAAGAAGATCAGAGCCAGAATTTGGACAGGGTACCGTCGGCACTTGAAGATATTGATATACCCATAAACATATAGGAGAAAATCAAATTATTATAAATAAAAAAAATACATGGTTTATTTAATATTTCTAATTGACAAACAATTTCCTGGGGTCCTGGGATGGTTAGGATTTTTTTTTAGCAAAAGTGATATTTCTTAGGGGGAAAACCTTGGACCCAACTTCCCCAACAATGTTTTTTTTAGCAAAATTGATATTTTTTGCATTTCTAAAAGAACTTTTTCCTCTTTAAAGAATCTTAAATTTTGAAAGGAAACAATCAAAAGACGGAGAAAAACAACAAAAAATATGACCTTTTTTAAACACATATGAGTTATTGCACTTCCAAGGTTTTATCCTTTTTTATGGTATATGAATCGGGTTGAAAGAATAACAACAACAATAGGATTTGCCTAACTTTTGAGCCATCTTCGGGCAAAATTGAACTATTTTTAGGAAGAACTTTGAAGGCGTATAATTCGGGTCCTAGAGGTTTCACGGACTTTTTTAATTGTAAACAAAGATTCTCAAAATTTTTGCAGATATGATTGTTATGTTTACTTTATTCTATTCTTTTACATGATTTTGCAATAATAAAAGAAACATAACTTGAAATATTTACACATAAATAAAATACAGCAAGGAAACCAAAGTGAAGTTAGCAACGATTGCTCGGTTTTATCATATATATAAAATGATGATAATATTTTTTTGTTTATAAAAAAACATATATATAAATTTGGTGAATCAGTTTGAAACCTTCACGGACCACATATTGGGAACTGCTGATCTATACTGAAAAATCAAAAGAAATTTTGAGATTTTTTTTTCAGCGATTTCTCGCACTTGACCTTTTTACATTTCAAGTGCTCTAGAGGAAATATAATTCTAAAACCACAAATGACATTAGGAAACTTACTTTCCAAATAGCAATGCTTCTCGGATTCTACTGGAATATAGTTTTAAAGTAGTAGGAACTCGGATTTGCTTTTCTCTATTATTTTCTATTATTTATAATAAACATACAAAATCTGCTGGCTAGAGTTTCTCAGATGATAGAAATACGACACAAAAATAGAGCTTGGAAACAATGTTATATTAACTTAAATATATCAACCAAAGTAACTATATTATTTATGTGTTTTGCGAACAATTTAAACAAGTCTATTGAGACTCGTGATGAGCTCAACCTTTATTTCTGCATAATAATTCTTGAAGAGAAGATACAATTTTCATTACGGATTTTTTGATAGCTCGGATTTCTTAAAAATCGGAATTTTAGAGTTGTCTGCTCTCTGCTGTTCGGGTTTAGGTAGTTGTTTATTTAGTTTTTATTAAATAAATGTAAAACACAAATCAAATGAGAGATATAGAATGAAAATAAGAGAACCACCGGAAAGATAAGTTAAGTTGAGCTCAATGTGTAATTGTTTATAAAAAGCAAGAGCAAACGGAGAAAGGGTAACGCGTGGAAGGCAGGGAAATGTAAACGTAATCCATCGGCCACCAAGTGGGCTTTATTAGAACGTTAGGACTCGTAAAACAACCGAATACCTCATTGGGTCTCAATCAAAAAGTCTTGTGAGATATACCTGCTCAAACATCATTGAGAACCACGTGCAGAAACAAAACGGATCCCAAACCTAGTTCAACAAAGACGGCTACCAAACGGAGCCCGAGAGCCAAGGCGCAACCCAACCCACGGGCGAAACCACAGCACGAGCAAGAGGAATTAGGATTCAATTAAACCAGATTAGGCGGGATCTTCGTATCGCCGCACGCAGGCCAACATGTGAACCCGCCAATTTGATTCCTCTGTTTAGTATTTGTCTCGTTTGAGTGAACTTTCGTGAACCAATTTTAGAATTCTCGATGAAGCTTGGGATCTCTTTGAGTTGGATACTTTTATTTCGGTAGCACAATATTTCGTCGAAAAATAATCCAGCAAAAAGTATTTCGGATCTTTTTTTCGATATACTTGTATTGTATTTTCTAATAGGGTTAGTTGGCATTCCATAACTATAGTCCTTATACCTTCACCTGACAAGCGACGGTCCATTCTCAATACGTCAGTGTATACAAGTTAGCCCCTCATTGTGGCTATCGTTTTGCCATTTCTCTGTCTGGGATCTTTACCGTGAATGTTTTTTCAAAGAAATAAATTGGGTGTATATAATTATCATACTTTATAAACAATTAAACAATTTGGATTCAATTTGGCAAAAGCTAAAGTTTGATGCCAAAAATTTATTCTTTTTAGACGCTTAATAGAGAGCCAAAGGGAAATAATCCTATCTGTTAACCAATCAATTCTAAAAAACAACTCGAATTGACAAAGAAGAGATTCTATGGGGTTAAAAAACTGATGGAACTTATTTTTGTAGAGTTGTCATTTCTGGGAGAATTAAAGATAAGACTAATGATGATGATTGCATTAGTTAAAGTGTTTTAATTCAATTCAATTTTTCAATTTACATTGTTAATAGCAAAATATATTGGTAACCTTAAAGAAAACCTTTCACATTCAAACGATGCTCTTTAATCAAAAAATGTGTACCAAAATGTTCACTCTTGCCACATAGCCAGTAAAATAAATGGATAGTTGATGGCAAGTATAACATTAAATCTACTCTGTTGGACTTCCATTTAGTCCAGGACTATCTCCAATCGAGACTTTGTTAAGTATGTTAAAAACACAATTGCACCCTAGATCTGCCAGGTGAATTGATGAGATGGCGGCGGGGAGGTCAGGACATTTGGAATAATTTCACATACTCGTATTTAGTTTTTTTCAGTACTGATTAAAAATAGCACTCGATAAACCAAACATGTTTTTCTTGAGTTCCGATGAGACTTTCTAATCGTAGTTTTGCTGAATAACAATTCTTTGATAATTTTAATCAGCTGATCAGCTAAGCTAGTTGGTAATTTTTGACTGATTAGGGTTTGAATCACGTGATTTATCGGCGATTGTATTACTTCAGCTTCTGTTAAGTTCTGTCATCAGAACTGTAGTTAGCTATTTTAAAATGTATCGACCTCGAGATTTCGAAGGTATTTGGGTGGATTTGACATCAGCCATAATGCGGTAAAATACTAATACTATTAATACTAATAAACTAAAATATTATATGAGTGTTTAAAAATCCAACGCCAGATAACGCTAAGCATCGCAAAGGCGGCAGGAGCTTTATTGTTGATTCGGACTCAAATATCAATATCTGTGCCACCATCAGCAGTCAACAAGCTCGCGAATAGCAGAATGTATTAACAATCTCAACGGGCTAACCGTTGCGTTAGATAGGCTGCCCTCGATAGCTTGTATTAATCTTGGTTTTCTTAGATTTCTTTGCGTTGAACCGAAAGCCGACTAGGCTTGCAGGAGTTTGAAGGTTCTGCAGATAGGCTAAAAAAGAAGCTTCGTCAGCATATTTAAGATCTTGTCGCACTTCTCTATTCACGACGAAGGGTTCACTCCTGCGATGCACTGCCTGCCAAATGGCTGTTCTGACCACGCTATATAAATAATTTTTGAAATCGAAGAACATTGCATACACCGGGGATCTGAGCTCGATTGAATGTTCCATAACGATCCTTAGGGTATTTATATGATCTATACACAAATATAGGGGGGCTATGGATATAGGCAAGGATTAACAGCTCAGTAGAATAGGCACGCAAGAATGAAATTCGCTATCTCTCTGTTGAGCATTTTCTTAAAGTGCTCTCTCCATCTATTGAGCTGTTCACTATCCATGGACAATGGGTTACCGCTGGAATCTTTAACGAGGATGCTTCGTGTTGAATTTGCGACCTCATCACCACTACTCCGCAGCAGTAGTATTCAGTATTCATATGTATGCTCTTCCACCTTCCAGACAGTGGTTGATGCTGTTTACCTGTGCTTCCGGATCCAACAAAAATCCAAAATCTTCTTTTCCTACGAAGATTCAGGTAAATGTTCTATATTTTTCATATATTCTTTGGTAAAATTCTAATTGCGAGCATTTTGTTGGCTCCACTAAATAAAGAGATTTTTCCGGGAGTTCTCTTGGATTTCAGATGAAATTCCCCGGGATTTCCCTGGGATTTCACTGGTATTTACCGCACAATTTTTATTTATACTTTGAATGATTTCACAAGTTTTCTCGGGAGAAAATCCCGGGAAAATTCCGTGGATATTCCACGGAAATCCGGAGAAATCCCGAGATTTATCCCGAGAATATACCGGGAAATCCCGGGAATATCTCACAGTCACATCTCTTCGAATAATTAGAAATTCCGGGAATCAAAAAATCAACAAAAAACCTCGGGAATCGGTAAAATCACTGTAAATCTCGGAAAATTATTGGAAATCCTGCAAAATCTCAAGAAATCTCCGGAATTAATTATTATTTATACCTTAAGTGTAATTTTTTTGATGTTTTGTTTTCCGTTACACGGGAATTTCGAGGGATTTATCAAGATTTCTCGATAGAAAATTCCGGGAAAGTCCTGGAAAAATCACGTTAAAATCCGGGGTAATCCATGAAAAATATCGGAGATACCTGGGAGAATCCCAGGGAAAACGTGGGAAAATCCCGGGGAAATCATGAAACTATAGTGTCTTGTAGGTTTAAACGAAAAACTTAAAAATGGAACCGGCTATTTATAGCAGAAGAAAAACTTTAGTCTGCCTGAGATTGAACCGGGTTCCCCCCGATTACAGTGAACCACGTTGTTTCTCTCGCCAGTAGCTTCATATTAAAAGTATACTTAATGTCTTTAGTAATCCCGATTATAAAAAAAATATATAGCGCAGACTTTAGCCGGCCGTTTCTATAAAAAGTCGGCAGCTAGCATCTCTGGATCTAAAATGTCTAAACGGTCTAAAACCTAAAATATTTTGAGCGTAAAAAATTCGAGAAATGACGATGAGGTTTGCCAAGAGTTCTTATTAGAAAATATTTTTTTTGCAATCTATATATATTTATTATTATTTTTTTATGTTATTTTTACAGCAAAGCTTATATTTCAGAATTTCTCGATAGAAACACCTTATTTTTTAAAGTTTTTATTTTGGAAAATAGTCAGAAATAAAACCTCGGACAATGTCTTTAGAAAATGTCTACAGACCTTTTATTTTCCCCTGCTCACCTAAACAAATTAAAAATTGATGATTTTTTATTTTAAAAAAACATTTTTTGAATTTAATTTTAAGCTTTTTATATATAGCTCAACTTGCCTCGTGCAAGTAGCCCACTTTAAGTTTCAAATTTTCAATCGACAATTTTGAATTTTTGAATTTGAAGTAATTTCTTCGGAAAAAATTGGAATGGCTGAAATAATAATTATAAATTTTTTAATAATTTTCTCCAAATCAGTTTATAGTCAAAAATGGAGGTTTTTTAAAAAAAACTTCATGGTAGTAAAACAAAAATGGCCTAGTACTTTTAATAAAAACAATCTTTTAGAGCAGTCAATCATCTCTTACATCCAAATCTTCTAATTTCTCCAAAATTTCACCTTCGATTTTGCTTGCTACAGCTATTGTTGTCCTTATCAGTCCATCTGGTCAAAAGATTAAATTACCCGCATTACTTGATTAAGGATCGGCAAGCCTCGTTTGTAAAGGAATCTATTGTAAATGCATATAATTTACCTACGCGAAAGGTAAAAATTAACATTTCTGAACTCGGATCTACAAACGCTGGAATCACGAAATGTTTTACAATGCTTTCATTTTCTTTATGTTACAGTAAAATCGTCATGACAGTCAATGCTTTAGTTTGGCGAAACATAACAAAATTGTCAGCATTAGACAGAGTACCTAATACAGAAAACTGGTCTCATTTAAGTGGTATCTAACTCGCTGATCCACATTACTATCAGCAAGACAAGATTGACATTATTTTGAATGCCGGTATTTAAAGCACACTTTTACTAGATGGAATTCGTCAAGGCTCAAATGGATCATCATCCGCACAAAATACGTCATTGGGTTGGATCTTGTCCGGGCAGCTGCAATCAGAATTACGCAACAAATGGACCGAGTTGACCAAAACACAGTCTAACTTTTTCACGATAGAAGAGCAGCTAAAAGGGTTTTGGGAGATTGAAGAATTACCATAAGTTCACTCACTCACGGTTGACGCGATGAGTACAAACAAAAAACATCAAACATCTTAACAACCAATTTTATGTTGGACCTAAGATGCAAGAAGATTTAACGTCCCTAATTACACGATGGTGAAAGCACAAAGTTGTTTTTGCCGCTGACATTCAGCAAATGTATAGGCAAATTAAATTCGACCCTCGAGACTGCGATTATCAACGAATTGCATGGATGCAACATTCTCATGATCCCATGCAAACATATCTCATGACAACCGTCACATACGGAACATCAGCAGCACCGTACCTAGCGTTTAAATCTCTGCAACAGATGAACGAAACAAATACCCTATTGGAGCATCTGTTACTCTTAGAGATTTTTACGTCGACGATGTGTTATCTGGAGCAAAGCATATAAAATCATGTTTCTTTGTACAATCGGAACTTAAAGCTAGAGTGCAGTTTACCTTTTAAATTGTCTCTTGATGAAATTATTAAAACTTTAGGTTTTTTTTGGCATCCAGCATCTGATGAATTCACGTTCAAGATTCAGACTTCTTGCGATCGAATTGACGAATCAAAACGAACACTATTAACTCAAATAGCTCGGATCAAGCGTAATAATCGGAAATATTATGTTATAAAAGCTCTGGACAGTGGGATTAAATTGGGATGATCTATTGCCTATAGAATTGTTAAATGAATGGAATTCATTTCAAAGCAATCGCATTAAATTGAAGCAATTCGTAATTTCCGTTGGATTGGATATGAAGAAAAAGCAGAAAGCCTTTAGATACACGGATTCTGTGACGCTTCAATGTCTGCATGTGCCGCAACAATACACGCTAGAGTTTTGCGACCAGACGGAACCGTTAAAGTGTCTCTTCTCACCGCGAAAGTGGCACCTTTAAAAACTATCTCCTTAGCAGTTCTTTTGTACCAACTTGTAAAAAATGTATGCAATTCATTGGACATCCGCAATTTTACCCTACATTCTTCGTAGGTAATCGCGTTACCGAAATACAAAAGGTAATCCGGCCGAATGTGCCTTAAAAGGTTTAAAACCATCATTACTACAATCTGATCATCTTTGGTTGAGCGGGCCAAAATGGCTCGGGAAATCAAAATCAAAGTGGCCAATCCAGAGTATAATTTATGACACACAAGAGGAAGAGCGCAAAAATATAAAAACCATTGTATCATGCAACGTCGTATCATCTCGGTGGCACTTCAGCGCTGCCTTTATCACCACATTTTAACGGAATCTCTGAAGAAAGTATTCGTTCTGTTAAACACCATTTGAGACGAATTATTGGAGAATCAACATACATATATGAAGAGTTTACTACGTTTTTATCACAAGTTGAGGCATGTCTCACCTCAAAGGCCATTATATCCCCTTTCCAATGATCCACAGGACTTTGAAGTCCGGTCAATTTTGAATTGGAGAAGCTCTAGAATCAAATCTAAACCATCTTTTACTTTTAGAATCGAAACAACAAATGTACTGATTTTTGGAAGCGATGGTCCCAAGAATATATACACTATCTTATGCAACGAAATAAATGGTTCACGTCTCAAACTGAGTTAAAACCTGACAATTTGACTCCATCAAAATGGGCTTTAGGCCGCATTGAAGAAACCTTTCCTGGTGATGATGGACATGTCGGAGTTGCCACTATTCGATGTAGCAAATATACAATTAAACGGTCAATTGTTAAATTAGCTTTTTTGCCTAACCAAGAAGTACATAAACATTGCCACATAACGGCAAGGTGGCCGGCATGTTTGATCTTCAAGCAACTATGAATACTATATTTTTGTCCATCTGAAAAAACTTTTTGACCTTTTATATTATAACCAAACAAAATTAAAATTTGTACCGCCATAGCGAACAGACGTAAAATACAGTTAATTACATTGTATTCGCTTATATGTTAAAAATAAAAGTTATAAGTTTTTTATATGCAACACAAATGCGGTAATATTTTGCACGGACGAAACAGCTTAGTTAAAAAAAACTCCTAAGCTTTAAGAGTTATTAATTATGTATGATGATTGATGATAATATACTCCATATCATAACATTGACAGTTGTACTCCATGTCGATATAATACTCAAAAAATAGTAGAAACATATATGAATTATTTGTTCCAACCATAATTTCAACTCCATATTAAATTAAAACCTAGAAATAGATTTATATAAATAGAGAAAGTACTCAATCGGTCGGTCGGCATGGCATCTGTTTGCTTTTTGCATTAATTCCATTTGCCCGAGTCAACTTGTATGTGTTTGTGTGTGTGTGTGACCCAAATACTCTCTCTACAGCTCCACAGTGTAATACTAACAAAAACTCTATTTGCAATAAGGTGCCCGCGTGTATAAAAGTCCATAGTTTATATTATAGGTTGGCTAAAAACAACCGCATGAACACACTCACACAAACAAACACACACACACACACATACACATAATAGTGCGGTATCCACTTCCACATATAAAAACCATGCGAGAAGCCACACAACGAAAACTCCAAAGCCGTGTTTTTTTCCGGTATGCGGGGAGCCGCGCTCTGTGGAGCGCTCAAGGCCAACTTCTCTGTACAAGTTGGCCATATAGAATAGCAGCAGCGAGAGCTTTTGCATTTTTTGGAGCATCACATGTGTTTACAACACCTAGAAATATTATGATTGTATGCATGAGAGCACGCACGAGAAAGCTTGCATAAAAGCTAAAATATTAGAGCTTGTAATAAAATAAACACTTAGGAGTATATAGAGAATGTAGGTATATATGGGTAGATATAGAGATATAGGCACATATAGCACAAATATTGTGCCCGGGAAATGATTTACATTTTTACAATAAATTACCGTATATAAAAATTTGAGCTTTTCGAATCTATAATTTCGAATTTCTGAGCTTGTAGTGCACTCAATCGTGAGGAATAGCAATAAACCAAAATTTTCTTTTAATCGCGCACTTTTCCGTATTTTACTTTCAGCGCTTACATAAAATAATGCTTTATGCTTTCCATAAACTTTGCGTTACGCTATTTTCCGCCTAGCACATGCCGTGCAGCACACACACGCACGTACACACACACATACACACACGAACGCAAAAAGGTGCAAGTACACACGGGGCGCGCGGGCACACCCTGCGAAACACCCGGTCAACCGCGAAGTAATATCAACACACACACACACACACACTCACAGATTAACAGAAACCAAGAAGACACAATAGAAAAACGCGCGTGTGAAAATCATTTACATTAAAACGATAACGCCACTGTACCACATTAAAACTCTAAGCTCCGACGGAAAACTCTACAATCGGTGGATATTTTCTTAGTTTTTCATCACGCAAGGTAGAAGGAAAAACCGACGGCTGTTCTTACTGTGTGTACACCACTAACTAAAACTCACTAACTTACACACACACACACACATTCACAAATTCTGTATGTGTGCGTGTGGGGCGGGGGGAGGGGGTGGTATTTAGTCTATATAAATGTTTAGGCGCGCGCTCTCGGCCGCTGTAGAGGATTCCGCACGAGACGCGAAAACGATGCACCACGGTAAACGTCAAGTCTGTAACTGGTAGAAAGCTAGGCCACCCTTCTCAATTTATTGATTTACTTTCTCTTGTTGTTGTTGTGTGCTGTGGGCGCGAGGGTGCGAGTTTTCCACACGATGTGGCAACGCGACGTCGATTCACGGCTGGCAATTCCGAGGGGTGAATACGTTTCGGTGCAGTGGTGAATGACGAGTGGTACACGGGTTTCCTTGCAGAGGGCTTTGGTTTGAGGATAGGATAAACGGGGATGTGTGTTAGAGTACTGGCAATTTCGGAAACTCATTTTTTGGAGTTTTTCAATTGCTTTAAAGTATTTGTGTTATTTTTATGGGAGAATTTTCATAAAAAGCCTTACAATAATATTATTACAAAAATGGGATATTTTTTTTAATTTTAGGATGATTATTTGGTAAGATGACATAAGACCGACGGACATATGGCCCATGGGCTGTATGTTTGCCTAAAAAAGACATAATGCCCATATGCCTTATGTCCAAAACGAAACGGACATAAAGCCCAGAAAAGAGCCATAAAGCCCATGAACCTTATGTGGTGGTATGCATTTTGAGGTACGGAAAAAAGTGGTACGGTTTTTTGTGGTACGGTTTTTTGTGGTACGGAAATTTG